>VYXB01009182.1:345634-433584 GCA_013397135.1 Pachyramphus minor | reverse complement strand
TCTGGTCCTGTCCTGAATGGAGGAGGAACAGGCCCAGCCCTGAGGTCATCATGCAGCAGAGCCGGCTGAGAGAGAAAGAGAGAAAAATCTCCAGCTACGACACGCTGAAACTGTCGTCCTAAAGATAATAGAAGAGAAACTTTACTCTACTGCAGAATTGCTTCAAAAAGAAGAAACTTTCTCCTTCTGGACTGACACAGGGGGGAGAGATGCTTTTGTAAATACCTAACATTTTCTTCATATGATAAGCAAGCTTAATTAAAATTGTTATATATATTATTCCTTAGTCTTTATTTTGCTAGTAATAAATCCTAATATTATTCCCCCATATCGAGCCTCTCTTTTGTCTGTATAAAACCTCTCTCAACTTACAGCAATTGTGTGTATGGGAATTTGAAAAAAATTGGTCCTTAGTAAACCCATGACACCTGGGTTCTCTAAAGCATTTTACAACGTAGAAGTCTGATGTAGTTTCTGATGTAAAGACTGTTTTGATATTTTCCGTATTGTTCTTTGTTACTGATATAATGAGGTTTTCTGGAGCTCTTTATTATTGTTCCTGCTGATTATTGATCTGATTTTTGAGCTTTGATTGTTGATCCTCTTTATCAGGATCAGGGAAAGAATTCTCTGGTTTGAGATTTTCATAAAGTACTACTTGTAGTATGTTCTTTCCCAAAGCAGAGTAAAAAAACTCAATATCCTTGCATCTCACGATTTTTTAAAAATGTTTTCCTGATGTCTTCATCAATATAGTGAGTGGTAACATGTTTTTGGGAATTTGATGTTGACTATTACCATGTCTTTTTCAAAGGCACTTTTCTAGATTTCTTTGTACTTATGCTGTTACGTCAATGACGGAGATAACTTCAGGAATATTGTGATCAACCCAAACCCAAGCAATTCTGAATTTGAACATTTAGGAAACAGATCTGAAAATTATCTGTTAAGATGTTTAAACATTATTTATCCTACTATATAATTATATAATGGTGGTCAGGAAAGACAGAAAAGATTGGGGGGAAAAAAAAAAAGCCAAGAGGAAAAAACCCCATTTCATACATTTCCACACCTGTTATCATACAGACATTTTTATTGTACAGTAGCAGAATCACAGAAAATGCTGAGTTGGAAGGACCCATGAGGATTATCGAGTCCAACTCCTGGCCCCATGCAGGACACCCCAGGAGTCACACCATGTGCCTGAGATCATTATGCAAATTCCTCTTGAGCTCTGTCAGCCTTGCTGCTGTGACCACTGCCCTGGAGAGCCTGTTCAGTGCCCAACCACCCTCTGGGTAAAAAACCTTTTCCTAATATCCAAACTAAACCTCCCTTGACACAACTTCAGGCCATTCCCTCAGGTCCTCTCACTGATCCCCACGGAGTCCCTTCTCTTCTACTCACGAGGAAGTTGTAGCTGCAGTGAGGTCTCTCCTCAGTCTCCTCCAGCTGAACAGACCAAGTGACCTCAGCCACTTCTCATATGCTCCTTCTTTAGATGTTGTCTAAGGGAAAGTGAAGGTTGTTTAGGTGCTATAAATTTATTAAGCAGGAACAGTATTTAGAGACACCAGGAAAGACAACAGGTACTTCTGGACAGACCAGAGAAAGAAGGATTACCTCTAAGCATGCAGAAGTGCACGTTTTCCAAAGAGTATGGTGGTTCCTGAAATTGTAATAAAATGTTCTTCATGTTTCCCTCCACCTCCTCTCCCTTGTTATCTTACAGGAGTTAATGCTTCCTGAAATTGCCGTTCTGTTAGCATTCCTTCTCTTAATCATATCTGGTATGGAAGTACCATGAAAGCACATGGGTCAGTAGCCATTAAAAGGTCTGAGTTTCTGATGTAAACAGGAGTACAATGAATGGTACTATTGTTTTGAAATAGACACTGAAGTACTCTTTCAAATTTGTCCGTGTTAGTATTTCAGAATAAAGCATGAGGCCATAACAAGTGCATTTATAATTTGTCTCCATTTTGATACCATATATCTCAATTTGATTTCTAAATGTGATTCCTTTTCTTTCATTAGATCCCTCAGCTCTGTTCTCACTTAGGCTGAGACTTTCCCTTGTCTCCATTCTCTTTTCATACTTTGCCAGCTTTCCTTGTAGAGACCCGAAAATGTGTTACAGATCATTAATATGACTAATCTCAAAGTACTTGTACAATAGACAGTGCTAGCTCTAGCAAGATAGACCTATTTCCCCCTGTAGTAGTAAACTCTGAATTCTGTTGCTGTCAGATGTTCTCCTTTTGCCTCTCCCTCTGACTTTCTTGCATGAAAGTTACATTAACTCCAACATGACCACAGTCTGGTAGCAGAGATTGTTCTGTCTGTCAGAGTGTAATCTCCTGGGGTACCTGAAAAAGTGCAAAGCTGGTGGTAGGAAAATTGAATTAATATCAGAACATCACTTTTGTAATGAAAATAATTGACAATATTTACATTTAAAGTACAAAGTGTAACAAATACAATGCCGGTCTGGTTACATTAATATGACCAGAAACAGAGAAACATTAGTACAATAATAAATTATGACATGTACAATTTAATAAGGAACATTTTCTGGTGACAAGCTGGTTAATAAGAGCAGGCAGTCAGAACCAAATATGCTTAGGGAGCAAATGGTAGTTTTTATTCCTGTGGGTTTAATTTCAAATTCTCCTGGTTTTCTGCAAGTGGGAAAATGAGAAAGCATCCAGTTGCAACTGTAGAAAATTTCCCCCTCCTGGTTTTTTAGCCACTTGATCAGTTTTCTGTTGCAGGATCAATTTACAGCTTGCTCAGTTTTGATTAAGATGAGCAATTATTCAGTTTTTTTTCTTAATAGATTTGGGCTGCTGGATTGTCTTCTTACAGTGCTGACTTTTTGTCAGTAAAAATCCTTTTCCTTCCCCTCCTCTTTTTTGAACTTTTTCAAGGTCTAAAAGCTATCCTTGTTGCACGGTATGCACTATTAATAATTTTCCCATTGTTGTACTCCTCTTTCC
This sequence comes from Pachyramphus minor, assembly GCA_013397135.1. Lineage (NCBI taxonomy): Eukaryota > Metazoa > Chordata > Aves > Passeriformes > Tyrannidae > Pachyramphus > Pachyramphus minor. Next base: position 430,585 of record VYXB01009182.1, on the reverse strand, counting down.
GTTTTTGGTGTCCCAGTGCATGATTTTTCATTAGTATCTTCTGTCATATGGAAATACTCACACTAACCAACAGCCAGTCTCAGGAAAACATGGCTTAAAATCAAACTGTACATGTTAATGAAAAGGAATTTATGATGTTCTATTACCAAGGAACACTATTATGGAGTGAAAAAATGCCATAGGACAATCTCAATGTTGAACTTGCTAGAAATTGTTGCCAAAATAGTCTATAAGATGATTAATTTTTCCAATGAGTTACTATTTGGACTCTTTACTTAGGAGCTGGTTTCATGTTTTCCTGGAAAGGCTCAGTTTTCAGCTGTTAGCAGTTTTTATCCAGCTGAATTACAATAACAGGCAAAATGTGACTGGTGCATTCCAAGCATAAAATGATACATCTTTTGCTCAGAGGGTTTATGATCCATATCACTAACTCAATGGAGTTATGCCAGGTTATGCCATCTGAAGATTTGGCCCTCAGTAGAACACAATATTCTGTTTTCAAGGACCATTACTCAAATAGAAGAACCTAATCACACTAAAGGCCAAATGTCTGCTGCTCAGCTTTGGTAGAGGATTTTCTGTTCTCTAATTGTCATGATAGAAAAGTACAGGTGGGTGAGTAGCATAAAATTTATATGTTATTTCCTTTTCTCTCTTCTAGAAGATATGTAAGGTCCTGTGGAAGTAAGATGTGACTTTCAAAATGGAGAATGATTTTATTTCGTTGAATTCACCCCGTTAAAAATTCTAATTTCAATGATTGCTGTTAGGACATTGTTTTTAAATGCCAGAACTTAAACACTGGCATGTAAGCAGCCAGAAACCTCTGGCTCCCCATGACTCCCTATTGTCTGCACTGTGATACCTGCATAGGTCAGATTGTGCAGCAGAATTACTTACTGCTAAGATTGCATAATTTCTCACAGAAAACTTTACATAAATGAGGCAATGGAGAAGTGCTTACACTAAAGATTAAACAGAGGCTTTATGAACTACATTTGGTCTTGTTAAGTCAAAATAAAGCAGAAAGATTTCTTCAGTTCCCATTTATATGTCATTAGCCCACATTCAACAGCAATAAAAGTGATAACCAAGGACATTTTTGATGACTTAGCATTCACACAGATACCATTAAGCAAATATTTTGTGGATGTGAAAGATTTTCTGGGGTTTTAAAATGAAAGAAATGTGTTACAGATGATAGTGATGAAAGTTAGCTGAAAGTATGGTCTGAGTAAATTCTACTCCATTGTATCTATGGGTAAAAATAGATTGGAATATAAAGAATTATTAGGTAGAAAGAGATTATTGTTGCAAGTATACATTCAAAAGGTTAGAGATGACCTAAAATCCCAGTTTTAAGGATGACCTAAAACCCTGTTGTTTCTGAAACAGAGGGTTACTGATGTCAGTTGTTTTTATTCATGGGGAGAGCTCCGGTGGCCAGTTGTGCTCAAAATGTTCCTTTTCCATCTACACTGACAATCCTAATGCCTTGCTCAAGAAACTCCTTGTAGGTGTTCAGCCTGTGAGCCCAAATCATGTGTTACCTCATGCCAGGCCACACTGCTGCAACTTTGAAAGTTAATTAGAGCTAATCCATGGAGTTATAATCTGCCTTGCTTTGAGCATTTACAGAAAGGCAACCAAATATGTTGAACCCAAGAGAAAGGACCTTTCCTTCAGAGTGCGTGGGAGAGAGTGCATTTATTCCTTGAATTATTGTATTGGGGGAGAGGTGCTTTTTAAGATCATTAAAGTAATATTAAATTGATCAGGTGATGGCAAATAGTTTCTCTTTATGGATTTAAGATGAAATAATAGATGGTACCTGAGATTAATTTTATTTTAATGTAGTCTTTGTTTTACTCAATAAAGTGTGTAGTGGATGTTTATAGCTGTGTTATCTAAATGAGTGATTAAGAATGTGCTGAATGTTGAAATCTCACTTTAAATCCATCTGACACTTTGATAATTTGGAAATCTTAGGATGGTAAGAATTGAGAAAATAAAGTGTGTATTTTTAGGAGAATGTAACCAGTGTGGCAATATACTGGGATGGAGTGAATTGTCCATCTGTATCTCCTATCATGCTTACTCTTTTGCTGAGCTGTCAGCTGGTTAAAGCACAAAATGAGAATATAGTTCCCTGATACCACAGTGACAGTTTAAGTAGTATCTTTCCCTGACCATATCTTCTACTGCCAAGTCCCTGAAAATTGCTTATGAGGGTGTGAAGTGCATCAAATCAGATCAGAGAACTGATTTAGATTAAAAATAAAGCCTCCTTGTCCTCACCTTTATTCTTTCATCCCATTTCATTCCCTGGCCTGGGCTGACAGCTGCGCCGGGGGCTGTGTCAGCACTGCACGGTGCAGGGAAGGAGCAGGAAGGAGGCAGCAGTGACAAGAGGCAGGAGATGAAGGGAGAAGAAGGAGGAAAGGGCAGAAAAGGGATGGAAGTTTCTGCAGAGTTTAACAGATGTGCAGGTGCAGTTAGAAAGACCAGTAAGGAACTGGGACCAGCCATAGGAATTATTTTGGCAAAGTATCTGAAACCTATGTTGTATGAAACTAATTTAAACTAACTCTCCTAGGGAATGTAAAACTTGTTTAGAGTAGCACTGAATTAGGACTAAGTTTTCCAATCTTGTGTTTCCCAACTAATTAGGAGTTATAAAGTACTTTCTGGTGTTGCAAGAGCCCCTCAAGCATACACAAAGTCCATCTTCCAGGGAGCTAAAACTTCCGCTGTTTTTCAAACGACTCTTTTCCTGCAGTGGGGGGGGGTGGGGGTGGGGGGATCTCCCTTTGATTTGAAAAAGTTGACCCAATTGTTTACAATTTTTAATCACGACTAACACATTTTTACAGTGCCTTGTGTTATTGTGTAATTTACTTCTGATAAATATATGTGGTGTTCTCAATTTGAGAATCATCCATAAACCTATTATTGACTACTTCAGAAGTACTAAGAGCTATCTGATACTTCAGCTAGGATATTTCAAGATCAGTGCAGGCAGTGTGTTATTTATAGTTTTTTTGAATGCTACGTCTTGTAAGTTCTCACAAATGTCTGTTGGAAATCAGAATGAATACGGATTTTTGTTTCCCTAGTATTTAATCACTGTATTTCCAAATTACTTGTGTGAAATTGTTTATGTATAAATTGGGATACTTATATGTCTACATGTGTTTATATATATATATATATATACACACATATCTGCAAGTTATATATACATACTTATATATACCATTCTTATAGTGTTATTTGCGAGTGTAAAAGGCTTTTGGAATACATATTTCAGATTGATGCTTGAAGTGAAAAAGTATGAAAAATTTTGAAATTAACTGTGCCACATTTGTTAGCTTGTATCCATTGCACTTTGTTGCTAGTATTCAATTAAACACTTAACTTGCCTACTCATTGATCCGATGTATTTATGCAGAGCTGTGCTCACTTTTAAATTTGATTTCCTCAGGGAGAACACAAATGTTTTTAATTTTGTTTTGTGAGCCATATGTTCAAGAGCCGCTACTAGTTTGCTGTTTCAACTTTCTTTGCCTTTTTCTGCCGTTACAATATTCCAGACATTCACTAGTACAGTCTAAATAGAGCCCTGTAAACATACAGCTAAAAAAAAGTTTCTTGTGCAATGTGATTTTATTATGAACGCAACATTTATTTAGTTTTATCCTAATATCCCCTGTTGCTCAGGACTTCTCTCAAAAGGCATCTCTCTTTATTTTGTGAGTCAGCTTTTATAATTATAATGCTATTCATTCCTGTTATCTTAGTTTCGTCATTGTGGGTTTGCTATGGGACCACTTTATAGTGGATTTTTGTATTTTTAAGGTGTTCTGACCACCACAACACAGGAAAAGTGTCTTCTTTGAATTTTCTGGGGCATTTTATTTTTCTCTTTATGTAATATTAAACTTGTCTCTCTCTTGTGGTCATTTACCCACTTTAAAGGCTGATGCCAGTTCCTCTGTTTGGCCCTGACAAGGAAGTAGAGCCTCTAGGGATCAGAGTAAAAGCAAGTGAAACCCCAGGAACAAATGGACAGGAGAGGCCAGCAGTAGTTAAAATGATGCTTGCTAGATGACAGTTTAGGCTGCTGGCAGTGGGGGAAGGGTACAATGTCAGCTGCAGGGAAAACAGCGAAGAGGCAAAAGTGGCCTCATTGCATAAAAGAGACAAAAAGTCTCTCAAAAATCTATGTGAGAAGGAGAAGAGACAGAATCTGGTTTTACCTTGAGTGTATTTGTCCTGAGAGCTTTATGTGCTAAATTTCAGTAAATTAAGCATGGGGAATAACTAAAATTACTTAATTGTATCTTTAAATTTTGCCATCTGCAGATTTTAATGGATGCTTAACTGTCAGAGTGAGATGTCCTGTGAACATTTTGAACAGTAAATTCAAAATTGGACTTGAAGCACAGTTTCAATTCCAGTGCTGTGGATTCTTTGCAGGATCAAGTTACAAGTAGCCTGTAAAACTGTATTCCCTCTTCTTTGCTATCCAAACTATGGATAGTAATCACTGGATTACCTTCATGAGATATTGGTGTTTGTAGTCTTCTGATGTTTGTAGCACTTGTGATGATCATATTTCCTTTCTGTTGAAGGGTTTTACTGGCCTATAAACTTGAGATACAGGACAAAGGGTCTTCGTTTCTCATTCCACTGGGATACTGTGCCCTTAAAAACCCAAATATCTAGTTGACATCTTGCAGGAAATTTTTATCACATTCTAGCTGTGGTACTATATTTTTCGTTCCAAACGATACTCTACTCTGCCTTATCATTAGTTTTGGCATCTTGCTCCCTGTAATCTCTCTCTCTTCCTCCACCCTCTATTACTTGATATTTTAAGTCCTGAAAATGTTTTACGTCTTATTACTCTCAGGGTTCATCTCAAACTTCCACGATCCGTTACTTATCTGTAAATGTCGATACTGATCTGATGTATCTTGGCAAGCATTTGTTGCAGCATGAAGTACAGGAAAGTAATATCAAAATTCTCTGGCATTGCAGAGTCCCTGTGGAGTGGCTGCATCAAATTTGTCACATTATTTACGACTGGAGAGAAAGTAACTTTCTGATTGTTCTCATTTTTGTCATTTGTCCCCTACTCAGTGTCATGCCAGCTTCCCTCTAGATAAACCATTTTGGAATCTATAGTCAGATGGAAGATCACATAGCTTTTTGTAATTATTTGAGATGGTAAGATACCATCTGACCATCTAAGTAATTCAGTAGTATAGTTTGAGCTAATTTAAATACTGAGTGCCCTGAAAATCACTACCCACTGCTACACCTACATTTTATTTGCTGCTGTTGTGAGCTCCTGGGATCATTCTATGTTAAATTTAACTTTGAAATTGCTAACTTCTTTATCTATTGCAGAGTCTTTTCTTGTTTGATCATGATTGTTTCACTTTCTAAAATAAGGTTGTAGCGAGGTGGGGGTCAGTCTCTTTTCCCAAGTAACAGGTGACAGGATAACAGAAAACAACCTCAAGTTGTGCCAGGGGGTATATAGACTGGATATTAGGTAAAATTTCTTTATCAAAAAGGTTGTCAGGCATTGGACAGACTTCCCAGGGAATTGGTTGATTCACCATCCCTGGAGGTGTTTAAATGATGTGCACGTAGGGTTGTGGTTTAGCGATGAACTTGGCAGTGATGGGTTGATGGTTTGACTTGATGATCTTAAAGGTCTTTTCCAACCCAAATGATTCTATGATTCTATAAACAGTTTTCTCTGCAGTCTAGGAGAATGGCAGATTTTGTGGCTGCTGGTCAATGGGTGGTAAATTCTATGCCTGAATAATACTGAAGCAGACTGGAAATATATCTTTCTCTAAGATAAAGATTTAATTCCCAAGCTAAGTCTGAAAAAGAAATAAATATAATCCATGAAAGTTTAACTGTCTATTCCTGTGAATGCTAAAGGAGAAAAACCAAAACAGGGCAGTGTGCAACCCCTATAACCAAGACTTTTCTGTTAGTATTGGGGAAAAGACTGCTTACTGATCCCTAAAGCAAACAAGCAAAGCAAAAAGAACCACCCAGTAACAAGCAGAAAACCTAACAAGGCAAAATAAACAAACAAAAAATTCCCTCTCTTCTTCTTTCTATTTTTACCCAGTACTTATACATTATGTGGGATCTTTGATTCTTCTCTCTCGGGGGTCATGCAAAGATAGAAGACATTCTGAACGCCCACATTTTCTGTCATCCTTAAGAATGGAAGGGTACAACCAAATATGCAAATTATTAAGCATCTATAACAAAGAATTTCTGTTAATTTGATTTTTTTTTCCTCCTTGAGTTGGTCCTGGGATGCATGGTTTTCTGCTTTACTTTTCTTTGCATTAGGTCAGTGTTTTGATTTTTTTTATTTCCTAGGTTTATAGTTATTTTAAACATTTCTCTACTTCTGTGACTTGGAAGACAATGAACCTTAACTTTGTTAAATTCTGTCTTTTAAGCGGAACCATTACTACTTTCCTGAGTTGTGCTCTATTATAAAGTTTTCTAAGCACTTATCAGCTCTGTACTAAGCACTTTAGAGGCTTTGTAAACACAGAAATAATAATTACATTAAATCTGAAATTGCAGATGGGGCCATGAACAGGAAATCCATGCCCAATTGCATTCTCATCCTTGTTTAAAGAAAATGAGTTTTGGGGAATTGGTTCTTAACATAATATTGTAGCATGAAAGTAAGTTATTTCATGAAATATTTCCAGGTAATTGTTATGCCCACTTAAACTGAAAACATGAGAACATCAGTATCTTAAGCAAATTGGGTTTTGGGATGAAAGCTATCTGAAACTGCTGAAGAAATCTGGAAGCAGAGTAGCAAGTTTTAGAATGTGATTTTAGTTTTTCAAAGATACAGAGGAAGTCACAGAGTCAATTGAATGCAACAGGTCTTGTAGGCTCTCAACTCCTCAGGAAATCAATATCTTAATAATCCCTAACTCCTTTGTGAACTTAACTGTATTTAAAAATGCAGTTAGACTGCTGCCAATAGAAAAATTGCAGTCTGTATGAACACAAAGTGTCAAATATGAGAATGTACAGTTCCTAAATTTTAATGTGCATTTCCATAGTTTTTTCATTTAAAATCAGAATATATGGCTCTTTATTTTTGTTCTTTTTTTAAGTTTTATTTGGTTTTCATCACTCAAGTAATAGCTGCTGTTAACTACATTGTGATACTCTTAATAGTTCACAAAATAAAATTCTAGACATTAAAGAGAGAAATCTCCTCTGTAAACAATGGGAGAGGGCTGAAGTTTTCCATTTAATTCCTAAACCCAGGTTTTCAAGAAGCTATAGTGTGTATGATTTGTGCTCAAAGAGTATTTTTGTTTTAAAATCCTATCTTTAATTTATTAATAAGTTATTATATACTGCTTTAGACACTCACCTCAGCTGCTGTGTTCCTGAAATATGAGAGGTGTGTTTAATTTGCTGACTGTGTAGGGTGTATGATGTAATGACTTGAAATGTCTCTCTTGTGTGCAAAGGTAAATTCAAAAATTGACTTCATGCTCATGAACCTAATTTTCTTGAAAGAAAATTATTTATATTAACTCAATAGAGACTAATGGGCCTGTTAAAATTAGTTGCTTTCAAAACTGTGTTTATTGCCATAAATATCCCCACTTTCTCCAGGAGCAGAGGAAAGCTCAAGGTCTCAGTTTTCTCCACAAAAAGAGTCTTGGCTGCAAAATTGTTCACACTGTACACACAATACCCTAGACACATTTTGTAGAACTCTATAAAATCATTCTCATTATTTCAATTTATTGTGTAACTGGGTGCCAAAGCCTCTGAGCTTTGGCTTGATGTGAGCACAATACAGCTTATGAAAGGACAGTATAAATGAAAAATACCTGACCATTACACAAAGGATACTGACACTGTTGTGCTCTATCCAGAGGTTTACTGTGCAATAGTATGGAAAGTCTATTATACTAGTTTTATAGTTATAGCTGCTGTTTTGGGACATTCATCACATGGTCTTGAACAAACATGGGGAAATAACCAGTTGCTCGTTATATACTAGATTCTCAAAACAACGGCCCTTCTCCTATTTAGGGGAATCTATTTTCAAAGTAATATTGATTTTTCTTTCGTTCTGTCCTCCTCTCCTCTCTACTTAGAAACCCAGTTTTAGAACTAACTTTGGTCCTTAAACTTGTTTGTCCCTACATGAACGTGCTTAGTATTTCTGTTTGTGGTTTTTGTTGTTTGGTTTGGTTTTGGCGTTTTTTTGTTCTGTTTTTGTTTCTTTGTTTGTTTTTTTATCAAACTTGTATTCATTGAAGTTATATGCAGATGGTATGCTGGACTATGATCACAAAAAGACAGTATTTTTTGCAGGTCAACCCCCTGCAGGACATGTGCCATCTTTGGCCATCAGACAGCTGGAGGAATCCGTAAAAAGTGATTTGTTTCAAATGTCACTCAAAAGCTGTTAATCAGGCAAAAGCTTTCTGAATCAAAAGTTCTCTCCAGTGGGTTCTTGGTTTGATGTGTTGTCACTGATGTACCTCAGACAGATCATAGAAAAATAAAACCAAACCTGGAATGGCTGAAAGAATGAAAAATTGCAAAGCCAATTATCAAAGTCTTATTCGACTCTAAAACATCGAATAAGAAACCTGGGTTTCTTAAAGCTTCTCGTCTGTGTTTTGGTGGAAGGTCAGGTGGATGGGTTCCCCATGCACAATAAAGCAACAAACCTAAAAATTCAAGAGGAGCTTACAACCTGCCCTCAGCTGCTTTCTGTGCAAAGAGACCTTTGACCAAAGTATTGAAGCTCAGTCCCCTTGAAAATGTTTTGATAGAACTGTGGCCTTTGCCAGGTAAATGTAAAAGTCTTTTGAACAGTATTGCTGGAAATGTGATTTGTGATGAGGGCAACCACAGATTTTTGAGCAACCTATTTGATTCATTTGAGGCTTGCTATTTATGTATTTGAAACTTCTTCCTTTATCCCACCCTTTTCCAAACCTTTCTCTCTTTAAATGCAAAAGAGGAGATCATGGCTACATATTCCCAATGTGAAGAAATCGTTTTTTTTAACTTGAAGCGTATTCGCATGACTTTCACTTCTCCACAAGAACAATCTGTGTAGGTGAAGGTAAGTGTATGTCAAAATAGGATGGACAAAATGTTACACCTAGATTTTTGTTTCTTTCGGGTTTTGTTGTTCTTTTTGTGGCTGTCATTAATCCTATATTTATTTGTGAGTTGAAGCTTTATCTGTCAAAGAAGTTTATGATACATAAGATACATAAGAACTTAATAGGGTTAATTAGCATGTTCCGGTGATAGACTGAATTTAAAAAGAAGAAAAACAACAAAAAACAAAACCTAAACTCCTGTATAAAGTTTCCTTTAGTTGTAGACATGGCTTTTCATACTTTTTAGATGCTAGTGTCATTCTTACATATTTTGAAAAAATGCTCTGGCCCCTACAATAAAAGCATAAGCAAAAAGAACCATTGTACGAACTTTATATATGTATTCATAGGACAACCTATAATTTATGACTTATGTTTGATCACAGCCTTTTTAATTAGAAACATCTTGCATCTGTTTAACATTGCTACTGTTTTGTTGCAAAAGATTTTCTGTATCAATTAATCTAATAATATCCCTAAGCAAGCTGAAATTGTTGAAGAAGATGGAAATTGGCTGATGAATGTGTTGGTCACTTCAGAGGCATGTTCAAATCTATCTTCTTGCTGTCCTAATGAATATGGAGGCCTGCCCAGTGTGTGATTGGATTTTAATGGCTTCAAGGTCAGGGACTTTGTAAGGTGTGAATCTGTTTGCAAGGTCACTAGTGGCAAACAGTGCATGGATCTGAAAATAAACAAGGAGCTGTCAGGGATATTAACTTTTTGTAGAAAAACCCTTGGGATGAAAAGGTTAATAGGTGATTGCATTGTAACTTGTTTTGAAACTCAAAATGAGCTCTGAAGCAACGTGTATTATCCTTCATTATACCTTGCATAGGAAATAGTAGTAATTTAAAATGCGGGCAATGTTTGATTATAATAGTACCCTGGCTTATCAAAAGCTTGCATTTGCCACCGTTCTGTTTGGTCTACATAATCAGAAAGAATAATCAACATATGCTCCAAATGCACATCTTTTGGAGAAACCAGTGAAATTACCTGGTCTAAATTGCTCTTGGATGTGTAAGTATATTTGCCTCCCATAGGTAGCCCAGACTAGTAATTTCCCATAGAAATTCAGGTCACAGGTACAGCAGTTGTACCCTATATTAATTTGCTATTCTGTAGAGATTGTTCAAGCTGTAGAAAAAAAAATAATAGGGAATGAGTCTGAAAGCATTAAGAAAGTTTATAAATGACTTGTCAAAAGGTACTTGACTTGTGATAGAACAGCACAGAAATTACTCCTGCATGAGGAAAATGCAAAGAAAATCTTCCAAGGGGGAGAAATTCAGAGAGCTGATGACACTTTTTTGCAAGGATAAAAACTTAATTTACTAAGGACAAAAAATCAGAGCTATTGAACAATTTACCCTGATGGTTTGGGACATTAAGTAGTTTCAGGCATGGCTACTGTGGCTGTAGTTTCTTTCAAGCTGTTTGTACCAAAGGGAGGATTCATCTGATGGGCATGTTCAAATAACAGTTCAACATAACAGTGTAGAAAGGAGTTATATATAAGCTGCTTCCTGTCACTGGAAAGTCTACAGCTTTAGTGATTGGAGAGCTAGCAAAAAATGTCACAAGTACCCCACAGCTTTGGGGCAAAAATCGGTTTTACAGAAGTCCGAAGGGATTCTGTAATTTTTTTTTTTTCCCAGAAATTATATGGATGTATGCATGCATAAATATACATATATGGATACAAATGTGGATACAGCTTTTCATGTGTCTTCTATTCCACATCTGGGGATTTGGTGTCTACGTGGTAGCTGGTGCTTTAGCTGGTGTGATTCATGATTTCATGATTAAACTCATCAGTATATCAGTAGTAAATAACCTGAATTTAACTGCATGTTCAATTGGCACCTAAGTTCTGCATTTAAAACAAGGACTTTGATTTTTTTCTGTAAATGAAAAATATGTTACATCCTTCCCATAATAATGTTTAGTTTTTGCATGCTGTTATGACATAGCATAACCAACAGTCACACAAAAAATATAGCAGGAGAGTTTTTCCAAGATGGAAGATACACTTTGTTCTGATTTCACCCAAGATGAAATCACTGCAATCTTTTATGGTTTCATTGATTTCACTTTCTTGAATGCATAAGCTCATGTTTCTGTTTCTGCCTGGTTTTGGAGTATAAAGAGACAAGGAGAAAAGTGGTTTGTTTTCACTTGCTCACTCACTGAGTACAAAGGATCTCTTTTTCTTTCTGCATCCTACCTGGCTACAAGAAAGAGATGTTATCAATGGGTTGGTTTTTCTCTTTTTAATGTTGGCTGATCATGGTGTGAAAGCAAAACTGGTTTCAGTTTCAATTTTCCTTTTATAAGATAAACTGACAATGTTAACACTGACTATTAATTTAAAGTGTTTACAGGATTTTGAGAAAAAATAAACTTGAAAGTAAAAGTCTGCTGCAGTTTTATAGTCAAAACTGTGGAACCCCTTAATAGGAGGAATTTTATTTAAGAGAGTTCCTTCGTTTGATGACTAATTCGAATTATTAGAGTAACTGAATGTTTATTCTTAATATTTACAAGCTTTTTTATTTGTATAATCTGTAATGCTTTTGTAGGATTATGAACCGAATTTACATTTTTGCATCCTCTTAATGCAGAGCTGCTGAAGTTATATTTGTATGATTCTGTGAAGCATTTCTTAAAGCAAAACCTTATATACTGCACTCCAGTACCCCAATATACTAATGTCTGTTAGTTGTTATTCCATAATGTTTATTTTCAAACCATATGTCACATGTTAATATCATGGTGCATGTGAATTCATTAGCATCCTGTTCTTTCTATTTTGTTGCTGCTTCTAATTTTTGAGGTTCTAAATGCAGGCAGGTTTGACAGCCTCTTCCATACCAGTATTTTCTGCTTTTGGCCTCCACATTTCCTCTTACATAAACACATTGACCGTAAATTTGGTGTCCAGGTCTCTTTCTGTTCTTCTTGCACTCTTATTAAATTTTCCCATATTCTAGAGGTTTCATTGTAGCTTTAAATTTCACTGATTTATAGACTGATCAGTCAAAATTGTCTCTTTCTGCTGGTTGTCTATGCACTTTGATAAAGTAAAATATCTGACATTCCAGATGTTTAGTCTGCCTTGGTAAAGCAAAATGTTGAGATTTGAAAAAATTCTGTTATCCTTTTGGATAATTGTCTGTTTCAACTTGTCTGATATTGAATTCTACAGTCATTCTTATTTAAATTCAGTGTTTTAGGGACACACATCAATGCTCAGTGAATGCTGTAATTGTAGTGCTGAGTTATATTTTGGATTCTATACCAGCAAATCTGTGGTATGTAAAATGGCAATCCTAGACACAAATGACTTTTCTCATTAAAAATATCTGCTAATTTTCTGCAAATTGCACTTAATTGCTCATTCAATGGTGATAATGCAAGCAGCTTTGTATATGAGGAAGATTTCATCTTCAGTGGGTTTCTGCTCTGTGCACAAACTTTGGTCACACGCTGCAGAACAGGGATCAGTGCCAATGAATCAAAGAAACCGCTGGCCTCTTCTATTCTATTTTTAGTATCCTCCCCATTGCTAGGAGAGCCTTTGCTGTGAAACCATACTGCTGGATTTTTGTGAAAATATGATGAGTAATTATTTTTTAACATGTAGCCAATAAGGAGAATAATCTAAGGGCATCCGATCCAGAGCCTGTTACAGTGGATAATTAGCAAGCTACCATGAGGCAGTTCTGCTTGCCTAAGTATTAAACACTTATGCCAATGGCAAGTGATTGAACTCTCTCCACCCCAGCATGAGAATAAGAGACCACCACCTTCCTCCATCAAGAGAAGCCCAATAATGTTACTTTACCCCTGAGGAAACAGAGCACATAGGAAGGATGAAGAGAAGCTTGGTTGTACAAAGGACTCCTACTTCTTTCCTAATTTCCCCTTGATAGCTGAGCATCCTTAAAAGCAATGATTGGTGAAGACGTGAGAAAGACAGGGTGGGGGGAAGAGGAGAGGTTATTCATCGGAATTAAATCAGAATGCAGATGCAAGGAAGAGTGACACATTAGGCACCATGGAAAGCCGAATGCACTGCTGCTAACTGTGTGACAGGAGAGGCTATAAAACATAAAATCAGCGGTGAGAAGAATAGAGGAATGGGGTCAGTTCTGACTGAGTACATGGCTGAAACATTCAGAGCCCTCCCAAAAATCCTTTCATCTCTCTGCAGCTATCAAGCCCTTCTCACCTCACTCTTCTGAGTTGGCCCTACCTGATGTTATACTGTACAGCTTCAGTCAATTCCTGCTATGTTGCAGAAAAAGGAACTTTATTTTTCATTATGAGAGGGTTGTACTTAGTATTTTTCATAATGAGAGGGTTGTACTTAGCAGTCACTGGCTTTATAATTGTTTAAAAATCAAAAGAATCAAAGAACTGCTTTGTATATACAACTGGCAAAACAGCAATATTAGGAAATTATGGAAGGTACCTATCTTAAAAAATTCCCTTCATGTTGGATTTTCCACTGTTGTATGTTTGACCTTCTTGTTTAAATTTGAATGCTCTGGGGGAAAAATACTCTTATCTATTTGTATGGACCCCTATGTTATAAAGCTTCAAACTTTTTTATTGGTGTTTGAGTACATTTGGAACACAAACTCAAAGCATAAATCATAGGACATCCAATCCTGCAAGCAGAACACCTTAGGTGAAAAGACAGGTTTTTTCTGGTAGTGCTTCTTGGGGGGGTAGAGGACCTTTCCGTGCTGCACTGCTCATTTGTTGGTTGAATTAGCACTGCCATATGGGAGGTCTGGGCTTCACTTGCAGCCAATGCAACAATCATCTACTTGGCTTGTAAAATTCCCAGTGGCAGGTGGATGTTGCTGAAGATTTTTATGGAACATTGCTTTTCTACTTTATAACCAGAAAAGGTTTGTATTCTCCTTTACTTCCCCACCATTCCCACAAGGTTCTCACTAGAAACAAATTGCAGTCTCGGGAGGGGGGTGTGTGTTGACTTCTGAACAGGTTTGACAGCCAAGGTTTGCGTGATTTAATCTGTGATACGGCAAAAAAAAAAACAAAAAAAAACTGGGAACAAGATGTATCAGAGGTTTTAGGAGGTGTGACAGTAAGCTTTCTCTCACTGAACTGGGTGTCCCATCAGCTGCACCATGAAGATAAGAGGGCTTAATAACTCACTGGGCAAATCTATGCTTTTGGAGTAGTGTTTAACTTTTCTTTCCTTTCCCACTGAACAGGAGAAGTTTAAATTGCTGACTGACAAGGAACATTATTATGACTTTTAAGTTTACAAGTTCTTTCTAATGGCTAGTGCTGCTGCCTAAGTTAAGACAGAGAACAAAGACTTATAAGAACAACTCCCTTTATCATTCTTGCCTCACTATCTTATAGAAATTCTCAGATGCCTAATGTCAAGGGTTAAAAGCATGGGAATTCTGGGCTGGGCTTATCCACATACGGCATGCATGTAAGTTCTGGTACTTTGTTGCTAGTGGAGAGAACTAGGTACGTCTCAAACCTGAGTTGTGCCTATCTTGATTCTTTACCTTTGGATGAGATATCTGACCTCTAAGTGCTTGTTTCCTCTCATGTAATCCTCTCTAGCTCAGATGTGTTTAAGTGGAAAGAAATCCATCCTGAATCCTAATTGTTAGAAACGCTGACAACTTAGAAATTTTGTTCTAATATGGGAACTTCTCTGATACAAAAAAATATATATCTTGTCATCGAGCTAACACCCCAAATTAGATTTCCTAAATGTTATATTTATATATGACTCAGTTTCCCATCTGTGAAATATTCACAGAGAGCTTCCTCACTTCAAAGACATGCTGTAGATTTTTAGAAAATAGTAAGAGAAGCCCTTTAAGGTGATAAAATATTCTATATAGAGATATAAAATGCTGTTGAAACCATGCTTTAACAAAATGTGGTATATAAGGAATGAGGCCACACCAGGCCTAACAGAGAAATTAAAAAAAAAAAAAGAAAAAGAAAAAAATTAATTACAGGAGTAAAAAAAATACACCTAAGAAAAATACCATTCCATGAATATCATTCATTCCCTGCATATATATGACAAAAATTGTGTAGATGTCAGAATATGCTATCACATTGCCAAACTTGACTATGGTCAAGGGGTAACAAATGGAAGTTTCATAAGCAATCTATGTTTAATGGTTTTATCATACTTTAGTCCTTGAATTTGCTGTCTTAATGCTCTTTTTAATGAAGCATTGTATTTAGGTTGTAGTTTGTTTGAATAATTGGAAAATACTTGTGAACACAATTTCAAAATTTAATTACTCATTAGAATTATACATAAGTAGGCCTTTTAATTTTTTTTTAATGAGGATATGAACAATCTTTTTCTGAATTTGAAGGAATACTGGTGCTCATACTGATATTAATTTTCTTGGGCAAACAGCAGTATTCATCAGCCAAAAAGGAATGCTCATTGTTTGCTATTCAATTAATTAATATTTGCTATATATTTGACTCATTTTTTCTTGTTAACAATATTATGTTCCCCAGCATACAAAAATAGCTGCAGTGGTACACAGTGTTACATTTATAAACTTTAAATGATAAATTGCTTTGGCCTAGGTATTGCAGTTCCTAATCCCCTTAAAACGATGAGTTAGGGAAATTTTGTCATCCCTCTTTTACACACCAGGGTTTGACAGCTACACAGAACAAGCTGAGGGTGGTCAGAGGAAAAGAGGTGAGAAGACAGCAGCCAGCTGTGGTAAACAGCTGCAGTAGCATGAACCAAGTATTACTCACACTTAAAAGGGTTATCTGTAATTTTCTGCCCGAGATAGAATTGATTCTATTTGGAAAGTAGGGGTGATTAATATATATTTTTTTCCTCATAGGACTACAGGATATAAGATAGCCGAGGACGTCTTGGGCTGTCAGTCCCACATTTGTCATGTCATATTTTAATCATAAGTTTGCCAAAACTTGAAAATTATAATTTTTTCCTCTGTTTCTAATAGAAATTAGTTTTAGAGTCTTGCTTCCCTGATGGTCTGAAGCCATCTTTCAATATCCAGCCCGAACCAATTCTTGGCCAGTTCACACGTATTTGTTTCAATACCAGTGTTGCTAATGTCACTGCCAGGGTGAAACAGCTCATTTTTCTCCTGGGTATTTAGGGATAACAGCTGTAGGCCTTCTGGTGCTTCATTTTGTTTAGCTAAATACTTTAAGCTCTTTCACTCTCCTTTCGTAAGAGAAGTTTTCCACTTTTCAGCCTGTGCGAGGCTAACACAGAAAGGACTCACTTCATGACTTGAGGCAAGACCAGTATGTCAATAATGTACATTTCTGCTTGCAGAAGCTTCTTTAGCTATTACATCAGGTTGGAGATTGCCACGAGGTGAAAGCATTTGGGGTCAAAGGGAATACGGCTGTTTAAGGGTCTGAAATGCAACGTCTTCATCCCTGAATCTGGGAAAGATTGCTGTGAGCAGCTTCTCTAGAGCAGAGCTGATAGTCATCTCACTGAGTCAATACAAGTTCACCAGTTTAGAGAAGCTGAAGATCAATCTGATGCTCTTTTTCTTTCCAAGTTTGTCTGTGTTTACCCTTGCACCTCTTGCATAACATATAAATGTCCCAAGTGACAAAAATCATTGTAACAGAAAATAGAAGAAAAGCTATGGGTAAAATACATGTTGAACTGTTCTAAATAGATTTAGGAATACTGTGTTGTTGAATACAGTCACAGTTTATCTTAAACCCCAAATATGAGATCTTCATTTTGAAAGAAACAGAAAGAAATTCACTTCTTATATTTTATTTTTGGGGAATAAATATGACAGTCTTTTAATATATAGGATTATTATGCATTATGCCTGTAACTTCACACAAGACCTGTGCTACATGTAGGTGAACTGCTTTCAGTATCTCAGTTTCCAGGATTAAGTGGTTTCAGGTGGGATTTTTTGGTGCTTTTTTTTCCCTGTTAGAGTTTTATTAAATTACTACTTTCTTTTTAATTTAAATCTTATTTGAATCTTTTTTTTGTGTAACACATAGCAGCTCCAGGCCTCCTGGAGGGTACAACAATATAAAATATTTGCTTAAAGCAAGTTTTCTAAGTGGCTTTTGTCAATCTTAGATTATTGTATGTGTCTGGTATTATGGTTATAGAAACCTGAAGATGAATTTCTGAGCACTTAGTTTTCTCTAGTCTCCCTCCTGGGACTTTTGCTTGCCCAAGCAACTTCTGCACAGAAAAAGGTCACATACGGGGTCAAAACAAATTGTGGGTTCTTTGTCTTACACCCACAAGCTTATAAACTCAAATTTGGAGACTATGTTTTAAATCATAGCCTTTTAAGTTTCTTTACCTTTCTTGAGAAGATTAATGTTTGAGATTGTAATGCATAATATTTGAATTATTCATTTTAATTAAAATTGATTATGAGAACTAATTAAAAGACACGCAACTGGTTACTGGCAGTGTAGTTGGACTACTTTACAAAAATACCATTTGGTGTTCAACATTAGGCTCATGTTGATTTAGAAATTATATTCTATAAATAATAAGGGGCTATAATTAATTCTGCATAAGAATTTGGAAATCTAATCTTTCATTAAAAAATATTAAGCAGAGTTTTCTGGTTTTGGAAAAGAATGGGTTTTCTTTTTGTATAAAGCTTTATGCAGCAGTCAAAAGTGCCATCTAAAAAAACCTTATAAATATCCCTAAGTCATTTCTTTTTCCATATATTTTAAAGTGAGATTCATCTGCCTTCCCATCTCATCACCCTTGTTGGGATAGTTTGGGAAGATACCTAGACTCTTAATAAATAAATCAACTTTTAGAAAAGTAAACATTGAAAGTGATCCTCTGAATCACCAAATCCAGATAAACAAATCTTGCTATTATGGCAAATTTGATTACAAAAATCAAGTTTCACCTCAGCAATGGGTGCATTGTTGACTTCATTATTATCATTCAGCAAATTGCTTCAAATTCTCACTATTGTTGTAATTGGAAACCATCAGATTTCCAGTCTAAATGTATTAATTGCCAGTTCATGCTCATTTTCTTTGAAAAGCTCTTTATTTGACCTCACATTGTGACTTGATGACTAATTTTGAGAGCTATGGTGGGAATCCATTATCACATGCTCAGAGATATGCTCTCAATGCATTGCTTAATTTCCATGACATGAAATGCAGTTTCACTATTTCTGTTCCGGTTGGTGTTGTTGAAAGGAAAAGAACAAAAAATAAATATTTAAAGAAAGCGTTTTTAGACATTTTAACCTAAGACTCGAGTACTGATTGCAGCAGGATGGGTAGGTGCCAGGGACTGTGAAAGCTGAATTTAATAGCTGAAGGTGAACTAAGATGTACTTGCTCCTATTTGTGGTGAAGATATTGCACTGAAGGGAAACAGATTGTGCAGACAAGAATAAATGAGACATTCTCTAGAAAACTTGCCATCCTATGTCTTAATTTGGTTGAAAATTTTCCATTGAGTCTACTATTCAGAGAAAATTTGGAGTTTTGGCTATGTAATGTTTGTTTGATTTTGGGTTTGGTGTTTTTGTTTGTTCATTTCCTGAAGTGTTATATGCTTCCTGGAACCCTTACATAGTTGTCTTTCCTTTGAAATGAAATTCTGCTGGTCTCAGACGGAAGTTGAATTATATTCTACATCCGTATTGAGAATCAATTTCCCCAAATAAGATCCTTTCCAAACACAGGAAGGCTTTAAGGCTGCTCTGCACGTATTTGTGTTACTCACCCAGGCTGAAAATGCTTGAAGAACACTGTCAAGGAAGGGTCCTGTCTATTGCTACTAGGGGAGTGTTAGTGGGATCTTGGGATCTTTACATAAAGATGAATTTAAAGCCTTTGACGTGGATCATGATGTTCACCTCCATTATATTTTCAAAGACCAGATCTGTTCCCAGTAGAATGGCTTGTAGAATTTTCTTGTCACCCATGTGCCTCATATGCATTTTATCCCTCTATATCGAAATGAACTAGGCTGGAAACGTTTCCTAAGCAGTGAAGTACTCTGCCCCACATTTTCATGGAAACAGAAATGCATTGTCAGACAGCACATTAGGGTGCTGCCCTCCTAAAGGTGAGGGACATACTAAAGACTTGCCTCAGAACCCTTTGTACCAGGATCCAGGGGGACCTGGGTTAACAGCGTCAAATGCCAAGGATATTTGGAGAGGGAGGGAGCCCCTGGTGGTCTAGTGGTTAAGGACACGGCACTGTAACTGCCGAGGCCCGGGTTCGATTCCCGGTCGGGGAAACTCCCCGGGCAGGTGGAGCCCGTTAGCCCTGTAAGGCGATCCACCTACGTCCTGAGGACCTCGCTGCCACTGTCCAAGCTCGCTTGGCCCCGGCAGATGAACCTTAGGATTAAAGGGTGGGCTCAGTTCTGCGCGCACTGTGTCCCACCTAAAATAAATCCAACGCGCAGGCTGGAAGGCGAACAAAGACCTTCCACAGTTCTTCGTTCGCAAAGTCTGGCCATTATTGGAGAGGGAAGAAACTATAGGTTAGTATGCATTATGCCTAGTCAGGAAAAGAAAGGGCAGAAGGGGAGAAAAAAGTTTTTAGATTTAGGCAATTCTGAGTAAAAATGCTAAGAGATGAATTAGATGTGGGTCATGTTTTTTATTAAAAGAGGAAAGATTCTATAAATAACTGTAGTGATGTCAAAGAATGTTGTGTTGAATTGTGAAGACCAAAAAGCCCCAAGAAGACAGACTCCAAAACACTACTTTTTGTATTGTTAGGTAAAGTTAAAATGACCAACAAGTTGCAAAATCAGTGCATTTCTCTTACTCTGAAGAGGCTGAGGGGATGTTTTGTCTTTCTGCTTCTGCTGTGTGGTAAGAAGAATAGTGGATGGTTTTATGTTTCCTTCGGCAACAGTAAACGGATTTGAAGAAACAACACTCTCTCTAAAAGGACTGCAACAAATGAAGAAACACAGAAGACTTTATATTAAAAAAAAAAGGATAAATTTTCATGTACCCTCAAGTCTTTAACCTCTCTGTGACTTCAATTCCTTACACACAGAGATTCTATTAGTAACTGTTGCATTGCCACTGATTAAAAGTATAAGTGTGAGCAGTTGAAATCTCCAATAAGGCACGCTTTAATAAGGAATGTTTTCATTGACTTGGAGACAGTTATAGCATGAGATATTAATTTCTAACGTACCTACAGTAATTACCCATGTTCTGCTGATGGTTATTTATTGTTTAATTAAAATGCATGCAGGGGATAAAAGCCCATTAGGATAAAGTATTTTGTCAAAACCAAAAAGTTGCAATAAAGTTGGAGCATGGAAATGCCTACTGCTGGCTTCTGTATATTTATTGCCAAGCTCTGGGAGCAAGCTTCAGAGAAACAGAATAGTATGTTATTCTACAGTAACCACCTGCTTCTATAAAATTAGAAAAGAATTTGAATTATGTATCCAGCAGGCCTAACCAGAACAAAGTACATTCACAGACTAGTATACTGTGACATTAGGTATCATACCCTTGTTAAGGAACAGTTTTCTTTCCAACCTTGATTCACTATGAGTGGGGAAGAGCTGATTAAAAGGGAAAGGTTCTGCTCGTTAGAAATGGCAATAAATTTTTCAGGAAATATATCAGCTCATACATATGCCTAATGAATTAACCCATCTTTATAGAGAAAACTGCAAATTCATTTTATTCAAAGGTAGACTGCTTGTTTTGAATCTTAAATTCATTAATATCTGTGAATTTTTACACTTGTCTGATACAGTTTGAAATTCTTGTTCTGATGTATCAGCCGAGGATAATAATCTATTTGAATTTATGAGGAACAGTATCACTGTGCGATGTGGGAATTTGCATGTGTAACTTGAGAGAAATGTAAGTTCCTGGGCACTGGGATATGTGAGTGAAAATATTCCTGATTTTAAATAAATCATTGTAATAATTTAATTGAAGGTGCATCAAATTCAAGTATCTAAGTTATCTCAAGGTTTCTGCAATTTTATTTTTTTTCTGACCTTTCCAACATAACCAATCCATTTTCATTTCATGTTTTTGGAAGGTCCAAAAATTTCTCAGAAGGAAAATCCTTTTACTTACCAATTCCTTAACCTGGCTGTGGTTCAAAACAGTGATTTTTACATCACCCCTGCATTATTCCTTTTCCAGGAAAAGGTAGGTATGGGAAGAATGACTTTAGAACATTGCTTTTTTTTTTTCCATAATCCCTGGATGAAGGTTCCTGGATAAATTATAACAGCTCAATCACATCTCTAAATTGTTCTTAACTGTGGTGGAACCAAGGGGGATGTTCCACAGCCAAGAGTTATTGGAGAGCAGCATGCTCTGATTAGGCCCTGTTTGTCCCCTGGCAAAGCTTGTATGTTGGAGTTCTGTATGTTGTGTATGTCCTTTCTGTCGGCTGGTGCTAGCTTTTCCATGCCAGGAATATTTCTGCTAGGTATCCAGGTCTTCCTGCTGTTGGCACAGAGGGAGTAGATTGTGACAGGGTAATTTTCTAGATAACTATTAGAAAACTGTGCCAGGCTGTACTCTGGATACTGCTTTATTCTGAAAAATGTATTTTACTGTACTGCAGTAGTGTTGCTTTTTTAAAAAAATACCAGTCTTTCTGCACATGCACACATCTGTCATGACACATCTAGAACACTGGTCAAGTTCATGTCAGCTGAGCAGAGTTGCTGAATTCAGGAGTGTGGGTTTACCTGTTGCAGCAGGTTGGTGGGGACTGAGACAAGGCTGGGCTGTCCTCTATGGTAGCATGGGTACTTAGGGTCTTCTGGAAATTTTATGCAAAAAAAACCCAATTAGTGAAAACAGCATGTGCTCTGACAGTGCAGTTGAGTTTTACTGTCCTTCTATGACAAATTAGAGCTGTGAATTGTGAACTTTACTAAAATTTTAAAAGGTGTGTCAAGGTATCATAAGCTGTTAATACACTCACACTGAATTGAATATGGTGGTGCAGGTGCTTTGTAGTGTCTTTAAAATGGATGTCCCATTGCACAGCTGTCCTCAGCCATGAGAGACTGAGCTCACTGAGCTTTTCTGATCCTTTGTACTTGTCTACTCTTACTTCTATAGTGAGTGGAGAGAGAACAGCCATATTCAACCACTTGTACTAAATTACCTTCTGAAATTTTCTTCACTGACTATACAGGGAGCGAGGGGCTCAAATATGTGTGTTACAGCCTAAAACCAGGTAGGCTTGGGCACCCAAATCTAATTTTCTTTCCTAAGCTAGTGAAAGCTTGTCTTGGTTTCAAATATCTGAAATCTGAATGCCAATCTGAGGCCTCTTACATCTATCTCTTGCTGTTCCCTGAGACCGTGATGGTGGCCTGACTTATGTACCTGATATGCATGTAACTAAAATTGGTACTGAGAAAAATCATGTGCCACTCTGTCTCTTGAGGTATCATAATAATATCTTTTGATAACCTCACTTTGTTCCTTTGGATAAAATTCATTTACTGTGGGATTTTGTCAGATTTAATTGAAAATCCTAAAGGATTCCAAGTAACTGTTTTGTGCTACTAGTGCATTGTTTATAATGCAGCACCTTAAAGCTGGTATCACAAATGAGATTACACAGTGACCAATCGTTCAAGTAAACCTGCTTTTTCTTTTTCTTTTTTTTTTTTTTTTTAATTCAGAAAGCTGGATTGTCATGTTCTTCTAACGAAATTATAGAAACAGTTGTTTGAAAAAGAACCTACAGTACAATGAAGGCATCTGTTCAATTTTCATTTTACTTCCCCACACTAGATAACGTTGAAAACAAAGATGCTATTTTTCTCCCTTGTTTGTCATCATACAGGATAAAACGCACATTTAATTTCATCATTGTTTCTCTGTAATCAAAAGAGAAACAATGTTTAAATTAAGAACTTCAAGACTCCCATCCTGATTCACAGAGCTCTACAAAGCTGGTATTTTGCTGACTGGTTATTTAAAAACAAGCAGTCATTAGATTTCCCCACGCACAAAGACTGCCTAGGAAACAAGGTCTCCCAGTATGTAACTGCTACTGAAAGTAATGATTGTCTTGAAAGGTTGTGGTTTTTTTATATCAGTGACAATTTTGTACAGGTACCCAGGCAACTGTGAATTACTGAATATTTGTGTGTGCTGACATTACTTTGGAAGCATAGAAAGGTCTGGATTGGAAGGGACCTTTAAAGATCACCTAATCTAACCTCCTGCCATAGATGGGGACGTCTTTCACTAAATCAAGTTGTTCAAACCCTCATCCAACCTAATCTTGAGCACATCCAATGATGGATTGTCTGCAGCTTCTCTGGGCAACCGGTTCCAGTGTCTTGCAACCCCCATCATAAAAAAAATCATCTTTATGTCCTATCTATACCTATCTTCTTCCAGTTTAAAACTGTTGTCCTTTATCCTGTCACTACTGATTTTGGTAGAAAATTTCACTCTGTCTTTCTGATAATCTTTCTTTGTATATTGAAAGGCTGCAACAAGGTCTCTCTGCAGACTTCCCTAGAGTGAACAACCCCAGCTCTCTCAGCTTGACTTCACCTCACCTAGGGGTTCCAGTTTAATACCTTTACTTTTGTTATTTAAGAAAGGCAAATATTCTG
Organism: Pachyramphus minor; assembly: GCA_013397135.1. Classification (NCBI taxonomy): domain Eukaryota; kingdom Metazoa; phylum Chordata; class Aves; order Passeriformes; family Tyrannidae; genus Pachyramphus; species Pachyramphus minor. Next base: position 406,705 of record VYXB01009182.1, on the reverse strand, counting down.
GACCATCAGTCAGCTCATCATGAGAAAACAAATACCACCTACCCAACTGCCTTCCACTATGACTCCATTGCTCATACACCCAAATATTTGGCTTCCTTTGGTTGAATCTCCCAGCAATAGAAATCACTCAGAACATCACATGTCTACAAGAACTGTGAAGCACAAGATGTTACTGAGTAATTTTTGTCTGCATTTCATCTTTTATCTTAAAAATGGACCATTTCTCCAGCAGTTTTCTACTTCATCAACTGCAGGTCTGTGCAGCGCTGGGATCCAGACTGACTGAAAAGTGATTGGAGTTCAACAGGAAAACTCAGCTCATGTTTTGTTTCAGAATTGTCCCATGAGGAAAACAAAAATATTAGGAAAAAATCCATATCCATATCAGCATTATGCAATTTAGTTTACAACTAAATGTAGGATGTGCAAAACTTGCTGTGAAATTTCTAACTGCCTTATAAGTTACTTTGAAGAAAAATAGAAATTGGTCTTTTGTTTCTCTTATTTATTTATTTTTTTTATGTAAAGTCTTGCCATATGTACCTAAAGCCCACTTAACATTATGAGTTCTTCCTGACTTTCATTCAATACTGGATGCTTAGGAATGAAGAGAAGTTATACATAAATATAAGAAACAATACAAGAATAAGGTGATCACACTTGGGTATGCACATTTCCTCAGACTATTTTACCTCTGTCTTATTTCCACCTGCTGTCTCCTTGATGAGCTGAAGGTCATTTATAATTACAGTAATTATTAAGAGACCATTAAGCACTTCTTATAATATTTTAAGACTTACACCTATTTATTTTTTTTAAATTTTATTTTTAAGAGATTCCTTTGAAGATGGGCTGACTAAACTGGTATCCGACACTCAAAATGGTGAGAACACTCTGTGTTTATAAAACACAGTTACATTACTGGTTTTGCATGTTCCTGTAATTCCTAACATCTCACCTGACCACAGCTGAATGTTGAGGTGGTGTCGTGACATCCAAAGTGACTCTTGGGTCCCTCTCCAAAATGTTGGTAAGAAATAAAATGCTCTACAGATCTCTCTGTCTCTCTTTGTTTGCTACAACTATTCCTAATTGTAGCTTTTGCTGATTTGGTTGACACAGTGATTTGACCAACTGGTCTTTAAGGATCAGATTCATGAATCATTGGAGGCTGAAGAAATGTTCTGAGAAAATACTGCTTCTCCATATGTCCGCATGCTACTGTGTTTTTCCTTTGCACTCTCTCATATTCCACCTGGGGCATCCGTTGTTGGACACCTGGGAGTAGGGTGGGGCCCTACATGGATTGGTTCAAGGTTCAGCACTTCAGACTCATGTGCTTGAAATGCCACACAAGCAGATATTGTGCAGGGAAACCTACTTATTACTGCAGAGAATCCTTTTATGAATTATTATAAGGATATCTAATATTCAGTTTCTGATGCATTGGTACTGTTGTGTATGAACAGAAATCTTCACTCTTCTTCATTTTGGATACAGTTTTATTATTCTCTGCTCATGTAGAGGGACTTTCATTCACCTCACCAACTCAATTACATAGTGATATTTTCTTTTCTGCTTAACTAAATCATTATTCAAGGTGGATGGCTTCTAAATGTATTCCAATTTATGTGTTGGGAAAGAAATTATTTACATCCAGACTAACAAGAAACTTGGGCATTGTTAGACTAAGCACAGCAACGCAAGAGCCCAGACTATAAATTTAGCAAGCCAGAGCAGGCAGCTCATATGCATATACAGGGAATGAAGTAAATTGGATGCCCAGGGCTGAGTCACAATAGCCATCACACCAATGCTTACACTTGTCAAGAAGCAACGCTGAAGAAACAAGAGTGCCTACTTGTCTCTTGGCCTAGGAGAGCCAGATTAATATATACTCTGAGCTCAGAACTCTTTTTTGAATGTTGTATATGTATAGGCAGAGCAGTTTATATCTGTGACCAGGCTACCTCATAGTGCTGTGCTATAGGAAATGAATTTTGAAAAAGAACGTCAGCATTTCCTTACATCACCAAAAAGATACCTTTATATGACAAGGAAGAAATGTTAAGAATATATGTACCTGTAATGTGATAACAGTTTGGGTAGACAGATCTGACATAATATTCAGTAGATTGCTGCCAAATTTGGGTACTGGGAGATTATTTCTAGATTCTGTACTCCTGTACAGCATGTAGGACTGGATAGCAGTGGAATTCTTTTGCAACTGCGTAACAGAAGCATCCTTTGTGAGCACTAAAGGCAAATACGGGTCATAGGTCAAAGCCTTAGAAATCAAGGTGATAACCTTCAAAAGGAGCTGCTTCTGCAAAAAATGAACCTGCACTTTATGCTCTATCTAATTAATTGGAAGCTTGCAATGCTCTTTCAGACCTGATGTTGGAGAGGGATGGCCATCAGGCATACAAATCAGTGTGTGGTGATCAGGGTTACAAGTCAGGTCACCCACTTGCACTGCAACAGAAAATGAATTTTCTTTCAACCCTCTTCTCAAGCACTGGAAATTCCCAAGTGGATCCAGACCAGAGCCAATTTATCTCATTAATCGGAGATCCCATCACTTTTTGTACCTCATTATAGATGCCACAATGTCCTTACTGGAGTATGCTGGTTTTGTCTGGGGTACAGTTAATTTCCTTCACACTGTGAGGTGTGGGGCTGTGTTTTGGATTTGTGCTGGAAACAGTGTTGATAATACAGAGATGTTTTTGTTACTTCTGAGCAGGGCTTGCAAAGAGCCGAGGCCTTTTCTACTTCTTGTAGCAACCCACCAGTGAGTGGGTTGGGGGTGGACAAAAAGGTGGGAGGAGACACAGCTGGGACTGTTGACCCCACCCAACCACAAGATATTCCAGACCATATGGCATCATGCTCAGTGTATGAAGCTGGGGGAAGAAGGAGGGAAAAGGGGAATGTTTGGAGTGTGACATTTGCCTTCCCAAGTCATCATTACACCTGATGGAGCCCTGCTTTTCTGGGGATGTCGGAACACCTGCCTGCCCTTGGGAAGTGGTGAAAGAGTTCCTTGCTTTCCTTTGCTTGTGTGTGCAGCTTTTGCTTTCCCTATTGAACTGTCTTTGTGTCAACACATGGGTTTTTCTTACTTTTACTTTTTAGATTCTCTGCCCTGGGGAGAATCAATTCCCACGAGAGGCAGGATGAGGGAGAGTGAGCAAGTGGCTCTGTGGGGCTTGATCACAGCTGGGGTTAAATTACAGCAGTTTTATGTTGTGGTTTTCTATTAGCATCCTTTGTCCTTCCTCATCCCCACTTGGCAAAATCCCCACTTAGCTATTATTAGTAAGATGGCAGCAGACTCAGCTCCATTAGGTTTATGGAGAGAGAAAGCTGTGGACATTCCAAGTTCCATCAACATTTTTAGATACAAATTATTCACTGCTTTCTCCATACAAGGTAATATCTCTTAATATTTTTTATAGTTTCTTAACCTTGCTGTAATATTTCTGATGCACAGGGGAAGGAGAACATGCAACTCACTGCTGTATGTGTTCCAAAATTCCCATAGACATGCAAAGCTGTGAAATACAGCTCCAAAATACTGCATTTTCTCAAGTAGGAAGGTCAGAAAATTTTAATCTTTATTTTGCATCACTTGATAATGTTAACATTTTCTAAATACTGCACTTGCTGAAACAGTTTAGTATTTAAAAAAAATATTTCTTGGAAACTATTCTTTTGGTTTAAATTTGGAGTAACCCTTGCAAATATATATACACATGTGTATATGTCAGAATTTGACTGGTTTTTAGTTATTTAGTTCATTGGCAAAATCACCTTCACTGACTTTGTAAGTTCATAAAGCAGTGTATTTATAGTTTATTTTTGCCTTATATCTTTCCTCAATGAGTTTAGTAAGATATGGTCTCCCTTCCCTACGAAAAGCATCAGTTGGCAACTGAGAAATTCACCTTTCTGTTGTGTTCCTTTGAAACATTGCAGAGTGGAAAGTCTTCTGTCCTTTTGTTTATCTTCTCTCTCACACTGTTACTGTTCCCTTCTTATTCTTGCTTTCAGTTTCTTTCTTTGGTTACTCTGCTTCCCTGTTCTGTGAGGTTGCAAAAGTGATGACTTTATATTTGGAGATTTTTTTTTTCCTGCATAAAATATTCTAAAACACACTAATTCAGTGTGATGGCCAAAACCAATTATTTATTTTTTTACCTGAGTTGGTTGGATCCCAAGTCCATTGCAATCAATGGAAATAGCACTGTATGATTCGGTAGGATTAACTCCAAGATCAGTAGAAGGAGGGAATGTAATTAAAACCCATGGCCATCCCATAAAAAATGGTGACAACATTCAAAGTCAGTCTCCCTCTTTACTGGGTAGTGGTGAAAGTAAATTGCAAAAGTGGCCCTGCTTATTTCTCTTCTCTGAAGGCTGACACTTGACATGACTTAAATGTTAAAGAGAAGCCCAAGGGAAGGTTTTTGTGCATAAAATCAAGATTTGAGGAGCAAAAGCCTATGGAGCTGCAAGTAATTCAAAGAAGAGATACTGAAGAAGTTATATTTACCTTTTGCTCTCTCCCTTCCGCTTAAAAGGCAGCGTGAATACCCTTGTCTGCCTGAAAATTTCTAGCAAAAGAAAGGAAAAGCAAATATAACCAGAAAAAATTTAGTGGAGTCCTTCTGGAAGGATTTAGCCCAGGATTCTGCATGACTTAAGAACAAAGGATAATGAAGAAACTATTGGCATCATTAATTGTTACATTGCATTTTTATTCTCTAATAGAGAAGGCAAAATTGTTTGAAATTAACACCTAAACTATTTGATTTTACGATCCAGAAGTATTACTGATAACTAAGGCCAAAATCTAAACTAAGAGGTTAGGAAATCTTAAAATTTTACTTTGTCTTTTCACCTCTTTATGTCTCTTTTCATCATCACCCTGAATGAAGCAACATACATGTGCAATGATTTGTGGGTGGTTGTAAGCAATGACTGATATTACCACTGTTGGATTTGTCACTGGTAATTTGCTTGTGTACTGCTGGAGAACAAGACCTTTCACCTTCTCTCATACTTTTTATCTGTGTGTGTGTGTCTGTTCTACAGATAATTTACCTAGTCTGGAAAAAAATGTGAAGAAGTGAAGGTTGATGGCTGATGCAAGCATTTTAGAGGAATCATCCTTCAAACAGAAAAGCTAACAGCATCTAATTATCCCATTCATGTGTTCCACTGATTTGGGGGTTTGAAAGACATTTAGCTTGCTGAGTTGGATTTAGATTTGCTAGGACAGGACTGGCACTGCCTTATATTTTGATACTTTCAGACTTTAGTCAAATGAGATAATCTTATAGCTGTGCTTTCTCTAAAATTCTGACGCTTTAGCTTGGGCCATCAGCCTTTTTAAGGTCATTGTTATTATTATATCATCTTGTTGGTAGACCTGGAGATTTTCTGTTCTTTATAAATATGATTTCAGTGCTGTCATTCCCAGATATCATCACGCTTTGTTAGACAACACATGCTCAGTAGATGGTGGAAAAGACTAAGCATGTATTTGCTCCAGTAGTGTAAGTGAGGAAGAGACAAAATTCAAGTGCAATTGTCATCAGGTATTAAAAACTGGAGATGGAGAGCAAAACATTGAGTGGTAAGGGTTTAGCCATATTCCAAATATTGGCTTTTTCTATTATAGATGTCTTGGCCTTATGTCCTCTGAGAGGAATTCTCAGCAGGATCTTCTCTTTAAGAGTAGCCTCCTTTCAAACAGGCTCTTGCCTCCATGTTGTCTTGTTAATACTGTCCAGAGATTCTTGTTTCTTCTTTAGCTGTACGGATAAATATTTAATATGTGGATGACTTTGGAACAATAACTTCTGCCAAAAGCATAATGTGTCAATATCACCCAGGTTTCAGTTTTTTAACAGCATCATCCCAACAACAGACTGTGGTCTTTTCCAAATATATTCTTTGATAGTGAACAGCACATAAGGGAAAGCAATTTCTGGATGCTCTTTAGTTAGAGTGACTGATGTTTTCACTGCGGTTTGCAGACACTGCTGACACTTCAGTGTGCTTTTCTGAGGCAATAGCTCAGTGACAATTGACAGGGAAACAACATCTGCAATACTGAGAAATAATATATTTCTCTACTTCTGATATTTCTGTGAGCCTTACAGCTCGATCTCAAGGTCACAAAGTCCAAGTTCTGTTGCAGCAAACACAGAACTGATGGCCAGAGTTTAGGGCTCTGCATAAAACTCAAGCCACTGCCCCATTCAACAAGGCTTTCCAAATTCAGTTGGCGTGGCTGCTGCTGTTGACACCAGCCTTCAGGTCTGTGTCAGGCCTGTCACACAGAGGAGTTAGTAGCCTTCAATCCCTTCCTCTTCCTTCCCCAAGAACAATCCCTGAAAGCCAGGCCTGCTGCACACATCATCCCTGCAGGCTACAGACACCTCAGTTGGGATCTACTATCTTCCCAATGCTGCTATGATATCTACACAAATAATGTCTTCTGTAATTTACCTTTTAGCTTTTCCTCTGTTCTACTGCACAGTCACAAGTTTGGATCATAAAGCTTTTATTTTCCCTGCTTTCAATCCACACATTCCAGTAAGTCAGGGCTGCAATGCTCTGCCTTTCAACATAAGCTTCACCTCCATGTAGACACACTTTCTATTTCATAAAATTTGGGGCTTGTTCCTGCAGAACAAGCAGGTTCATGGGCTTGGGAACTGGACTGTACTGTTCAGGAACTAACTGGATTATGAGGAAATTGTGAAGCCTGCAGGTGGAGGCTCCCATAGTGGCAGCACAGGAACTACCATCTAAATAGTTTTACCCTGGTTTTGTGGCTGATTTGTGGTTTGGAATAAACTGTGTCTCAACAAAGTCCTGTAGCTACAGCTCCTGCTTTTATACTCCTAGCCAAGCAATACTCCTCCACCAACTGGAGTGACCAGTAGTGTTTGTAATTATGCAGGATTTGGGGATAAAAAAAAGGTTAAGGGAAATAATTTGTCCTGAATCTGTTCAAATGTTCAAGCTGAAAAAAGTGATTTATTTTTTTCCCTGGGAAGTGGAGCATTTTGTCTCATCATTCTCAGATAAAATGTTTTGATGTTTAGTTTTGAAACAACAAAGACATGTATCTTCTGATTCATGTTTTTAATTGGCATAAATGATTTCTTTCTGAAAGAACACTGAGATCTTGACTATTTGATTTTCTCTAAGGATAAGTCTTCATTCTTTGCTAAGTCTGTTAGGAATCTCCTTGAGTTGCACAGTGTCTACTGTGATACAAAGCTGAAGCCTCTGTTACTCTGATCTACCATATGCTTATTTATTCTGCAGAAAATCTGTTACTAACTTAATGCTCATAGGCATCCTTTGTCTCTATGCTAATTCACTCCTTGGCTCCTTAACTGGCACAGTTGTAATGGATTTTACATAGACTGAAAAGCAGACTGAGGCCCACATTTAACTTTGCATGAACCATTCTGAGGAAGGTAAAGGTCTAATAGTGAATAAGGTTTTGGGGAGTTGAGTGTTTTTCTCACTTGGAAGTATTGTAATACAAGAAAAATGAAACTTTGCCACCCAAAAACTTCCTGCACATAAAAGTATGAATAAGTAGATTAGAAATACTTTTAATATCCAGTGGGATATTAAAAGTCCACTGTAAATAGTTACTGTTTTTGTTCTTTTGTCAGACACATGCAGCATGCTCTAACTCATGGTGATCCCACATAGTTCTTAAGGACCCTTTCTATTAGGTATTTATCCTTATCAATTCTGTCAGAGACAAATTAATCTCTTTATAATGAATAGAGTTTCTGTTTTGGGTCAGGAAAGCTACAGCAATATTTAAGAAGCCATGGTACCATTTCTTCATATATATATGTCATAAAAAGTGATAAACATAAGCCATATTGAGGATAGATTGAAAATAACTTCAATATATAGGAGCCTCATATTTTTCAAGATGTGTGAAAGCTGAACTTATTCACCACAGAGTAAATGATTGGGCCACCTAATTTTCTTTTAAATTTTAGATCTAAGAACTACTTTTAAAATAATGCATACTGATTTCGGGATGCGATGTCAGAAGTAAGAATCACACCAAAATCTTGTGTGAATAAAGGTGACATTAAAGTATCACTCAAATGGTTGCCTGGGCACTGACTCTGCTCCTGTAATTACCAAGAGAAGTCTCAGTGCTGATGAAGGAGGATGAATTACACAGCTAAAGATGAAGTAAAACAGTTCAAGAAGGATTTAGTCTTAAATTAGTGTAGCTACTAGGAAGTGGGAAAGGCACAAATACCCAGTTAATCTATTTAAAACTCTTCCAGCTCCAGAGTCTTTAAACCACAATCTTAAAAATGGGTGCTCTATAAGCAGCAATGAGGAACCAGCTCCCAGAGCTACTTCAATAGAAATGAGCAAGAACTGTGTCAATCTCCTCAGGTCTTAAAATTTCCAATGCAATTGTGTTTAAATTCAGAAATTTTGGATGCTTCTGGGAGAAATTGTCATTAACAAAATGTAGACTACATTAAGCATGGCAGGGAGCAGTTGATCTCTTTATACAGACTCGATTATATTCTTGTTAGGCACTTATTCATGCTGAAGCTTTTTCTACAGAAATGCCTACTATCATAACAGCATGTTTAAACTGATATGCCTCTGAATCTTGCAACAGGAAAAAGCAACTCAGTAGTTTGAGTAGGCTTTGAAGTTTTGTAAGGACTCCTGTGTGTTTGAGTAGGCTTTGAAGTTTTGTAAGGACTCCTGTGTGTTTATGAATATCTGTTTAGACATATTTATGCAGAAGTAGCATTAAATTGTATCCTTATATGCATCCGATTGCTAATTTAAAACTCAAGACATTTGAAAGTCACCTAGTCACTAATGCAGTCCCGTAGTCAGGGAGAAAAAAAAGGACGTGAATGATGTGGCAAAATCCCAGGGACACATGACAAATTCATAAAAGTATTTTCTGATGGAATTTGTGTCTTTCCCTGTGTGCAGAGATGCTTTATATGACTGGAATTAGTCCTTGGTTGTTTGCATTTTTAGTTTAAGAACAAGAAAAAAGTGAGGCCATGGTGTGAAAATGTGAGCTGCTTCGTGAGCTGTAGATTAACTGACTCTTGAGTGGTCTATGCTACTGTCTTCAATCTGAAAGACAGAGGTGCTGTGGCAATGCAGTTGTTTCCAGCTGAATTTCACCAGTTCATACAAAATTAGAGCTAGTGGAAAAGATTCACTGTTGTCCATTCAGGTACCTTCCCCAGACATGTGGCTGGTCCTAGTTCATAACACACCGTGGTTCTGCAAGGCAGCTCTGACCTNAAAATTAGAGCTAGTGGAAAAGATTCACTGTTGTCCATTCAGGTACCTTCCCCAGACATGTGGCTGGTCCTAGTTCATAACACACCGTGTTTCTGCAAGGCAGGTCTGACCTCTCTCTTGATGCAATTAGGATGTTGAGACTGAACATCAGAGTCTTCTACTTTATTGACCAGGAAAGATCACAGCTTTGAATAGGAGAAAACTTTACTCTCCTTCTCGTATTAGAAGCTTATAAACAAAAAAATTTTATTATATATCACATCTTTCTTCATTTCCATCAATGTCTCTCTCCTGCTTGTATACACTTTCTTGGACATTTTCAGTGTCTTCTTTGCTCCCAACTTTGATCTCAAACAAATTGTCTTTGATTTCAACATGGAAAATGAAATATAGAGTTTCTTAAAACTCTGAACTGCAACTCCTGGATTTACCTGGTACCATTCTGTCTAAATCCATTGTTGTTCCTAGACTATGTTATTTTCTGTAGTAATTATAGCGTGATCACTATTCTAGAGCCATTTTGAATACTTCAAATGGTCTTCAAAGGGCTTGTTTGCTAATATATCAAGCAGCTGTGAATGCCCTTCTCCCGCTGTGACCAAAGAACCATATTAACTTCTCTGATAATACTCTTTGCTAGTGGTAGGTGCCCTCTGAATGGGTCTAGGACAAGTATTTCTTCTCTTTGTTAATATCCCACCTGGTCACCTATTGCAAACAATGCTCAGCCAATCCTTCATTAAGTCTGTAGACATCCATCCTGGTTTTGACACCTAGCAATTATTCCAGTAGGCAGCTGTTCCTTCGGCATTGTTTTATGCTTTGGAATCACATATGGTGGCAATTTCATACCATCTGCTAATGCTGCCAACATGACTGCAATGTGCATTTTTTCATTGCCCAAAGTTTTTTATGATGACAAATTCTGTGCCTGTTTTTTCAGTGGTGTAATTGGGTAGTGTGTCAAAAGAAACTGGAGTCTCATTGGCATTACCCATTTGGCTCAGCAAGTAATTGTGATCTCTGTATAATCCAATCACATACTGCAGGAATGCATTGATTTTTCAAGCTGGAAAGTAGGTGTAGGTATAACGAAGTTCCTCACTGTAGGCAGAATCCATTGTGCCACATCATTTGTACACATTAACTACTACTTGCCTTGAATTCTCTCTGTGGAGTGTTTTGTGCTTGTGCTATTTCTTGATCTTTCAGTTTAATGATTTCCTATATAAGTGGGTTTCTGTCTTTTCTTGGGGTATGCAACACTTCTGCATCTTAAATTTCTACTTCATGAGATTTCTATTTTGGGTGCATTTACTCGTTATAAGTTAAATACTTATATATATTTTATATGTCCTCCCACCACCACATATTTATTATTATTTTTTTTTTTTTTCACAAGAGGTACCACCAAGCTTAAAATATGCATTGTATATCTTTTGGTCCCTTCCCCGTTGCACTCATTTTTCTCATCTCCATATGAACTGCTATTTCACACATAAGATTCAGGGAGACTCATAAAACTGTGAAAGATCACTGTGGCTTTCTGAGTTACAGTACATCACACAACTTCACAAGTCAGTGAGAAAAACAGCTAACATGCTAACACCATGTTTTATTTAAACTGAGAGTTGCTTTGGGCATATTCGTGCTCCTTCTTCACTAGGAGACCTTCCACATTGCACACTCACTTTACCTTCATTAAACCCAAAGGAAGATGAACCAATTTTTTAAGTTGAACTACTTGGGGGGAAAACAAATTGTCCTGGGTTTTTTTGTTGGTTGGTTGGTTTTTGCTAAATATTGTAACCTGAATTTAAGTTTTCTATTTTAGATATTTTTTCTAGGCTCACTTTATAATAGAATGTATTTTCCATTCTCTCCTGTGGTAGGTGACTAAAAAAGTGGAAAAAGTTTCCCTTTGTAGCTGCCTTACTATCCCCACTTGGGAGCATAAATGTGAGAAGTGAGATAGAACAGGGAAAAACAGCTGGGGGAGGTCTTATAGCTCCCTCCAACTACCTGAATGGAGATTGTAGCCAGATGCAGGCAATCTCTTCTCCAAGGTAACCAGCAATAGGACGAGAGGAAAGGGCCTCAAGTTATGCTTAGGAGAGGTTTAGATTGAATACGGGAAAAAAATTCTTCACCAAAAGGATTGTGAGGCATTTGAACAACGTTCCCAGGAAAGTGGTGGAGTTGCCAAGCCTGGATTTAAAAGAGGTGTAGGTGTGATATTGAGGGACATGGTTTAGTGATGGACCTGGCAGTGCTGGGTTAACAGTTGGACTTGATGGTCTTAAATGTCTTTTCCAACATAAAGGATTCCATGATTATAGTGAGGTGGGGGTCAGTCTTTTCTTCCAGGTAACAAGTGACAGGACAAAAAGAAATAGCCTCAAGTTGCACCATGGGAGGTTTAGATTGGATATTAGGAAAAATTTCCTCACTGAAAGGGTGCTCAGGCATTGGAGCAAGCTGCCCATGGAAGGTGTGGAATCACCATCCCTGGAAGTGTTCAAAAAGTGTATGGATGTAGCACTTGGGTTAGTAGTGAACATGGTTGTGCTGGGTTAGTGGTTAGAGGTTTTTTCCACCCTTAACAGCTTTATTATTTTATTATTTTCTTTCTCCATTTCTAAAAGGAAGAGAGTTGTGGGAAAGAGATCTGGAAATACAAGAAGTGAGACAATAATGGAATCATGATTTAAGGAAAGGTTTAGGGAGTAATTAAGTATCAAAATGTTGGGGTCTGTCTGCTCTTTTCCTGCACTCAAACCTTGGGTCCTTTTCTTTTTTTTCTGATTAAATATATGCAAATGCAAGCTGGGGTTTTGTGTCTGTAAATATATGCCAGAGTGTTTATTGTTTTGCTGCCAGTTGGTTTGCCCACTGAGGCCTCTCAGCCCCTGTATTTATATACTTTTCACACTGTAAGGGGATCATAGCTCCTTGGGAGACACAGTGCTAACATTTCTGTGGTGCAGAAAACAGAGAAACAGTGGTAGGCCAGAGCTGATATATTGTTAAAATTCCTAACTTCATTATGTGGGAGTCTACTAAATCTTTATTTTGCAATCTGAATTCAGAAAGAGGAAAAATGATGCTGAATCATTTTCTTTCTCCGCTGGAACAGTCTCACGCCTGCTGCCTGTGCTTTGTAAAGGCTGCATACATAGTTAAGCACCTTTAGCATTTACAGATGCCTTTACATTTACAAATGCCTTTATCTTCAGAAGCATATTTGACACACTAGGCCGGCTTACGGTTTTGAAAAGCCAGTGAATCATTCTGTGAATAGCTGAATACAGAACGCTTGAAACAATCAATGACAACTTGCCAGGGCTTGGGCAGAATGCTCCCTATTGTAAAAAAGAGCTGTAGAGCAGCCTGTGAAACTCGAGTGGTCATCTGATAGGAAAAGAATGCAACCAATCTCCAAGGAGCTAAGCAGATATTAGCAACACCAGTTGCCTGTAGTCATAGTGTAACTTATCTCCCTGCATTTGACTGAGCTTCTCATCTTCTGCTTAGAAATGAAAGGATTGCTACTTCTCCTAGTCTTCATCTCTTAAGTATTTTCATATTTAGCAAAATGGTTTTTTGTTTTGTTTTGGGTTTTTTATATTAGGCCTATTTATACAAATGCACTTTTCCCCCTGAATTTGTGAAATCATCATAAAAGCTACAAATACAGGTAATTCCTGATTGATGTGACATTATACAGGATTGAAGGTGAAATCTGATTATATGAATATTTGTAGAGTTACCTTTTCATTATTAAACTGATAAAAGCCCACAGCTACTAAAACAAACAGAACTTCCTCTTCCTTCTTTATTCCCTATATCCACTTAAAAAAGGGTGAAATATCTCTGTGTGTGAGATGTAAAGATATGGGGGAATGTGGGTGTAAATATTTTAGCACTGCTACAAACCCTTGCTTGTTCAATTTACAGTGAATTGAACTGTTACATTGCTTCACATTCAGTTGCTCACCTCTTAAAATCTTAAGTTTCTGGCATTCTTGATGTATCCATAGGATTTGGGTGGGAAAAAGTATTTTTCTAAATCTATTGAATATAGATATTGACTTGCCACCCTGCTGAAATCCAGTGTAAACTATTGCTTTGACAACACACACTTTAGATGAATACTGTAAAGAATTAATCCTAAACAAAATTTCAGATAAACTGTATTATCATCCCTCACCACTGAAATGGAACTGCTTCTCCAGTAAAACAAAGAAAATCAGCAGTAATCCAAGTTTCCTCCAGAAATATTACAGTTATCAGAAAAAAAATAATAAAATAAGTAGAGTGAACTCTCTTACACTTTTGAACTTACAAGAAGAGTAATAGAATTTTGTTACACACAAAAACAATGGTATTTGTTATTACCACATCTCTTTATTATCATGGTACATATAACTGTATACCCAGGGTATTGGTGTATTTAATGAGTATTACCATGCTCCAGGGTAACACAGCAGAGTGATCAGAGATTCAAAACACAATGACTGTGAATGAAATTAGATGCCACTACTAAGGGACTCTTCTATATTTTATTTCTTTGCAGTTTGTATGAGTATAATCTGTGAATACTTATGAAATTGTTACAAAAGATATATAATGTGCAAATAATGATTATATTTCTCTACTATCGGGGTGTCCAAAAATGTGTAGTTATGTATTCTAGTTTTTGCCCTACCACATAGTTTGATTTATAGATGTTTAGGGAATTTTTTTTCTGTGGAAATTTATCTAAGTCATGGTCATAGAGGAGGAAGAATTAAATGGACATAAATTTTTTCTGTTCTGTTGAATTTCCACCAGAGATCTTGCAAATCTTTTCTGGAGCCTGCCTAAATCAGCAGTAAATGATGAGCTTTTCTACCAGGTGGATGTTGAATTGATTCAGAGGTGATCAGCTGCTGCATCATCTTTATTTTCACACATCAAAGGTAGGCATATTGCAAGCAATTAATCATGTACTTGTTTATTGTTTTGGAGTAAATGCATTTTACACACCTTTTTGTTGCTGATTTTAATTTAATTACAAATCATCCCAGTGTGTATCTGTCATTACCTGAGTGAACACGAAAATGAAAGGATGAGAGAAAAAAAAAAAGAAGTGTTTGCATCTGTGGTTCTGCTTACTTTTGGAACAAGGGGCATAAGGCAAGTTACTTTTCACTGGGATTTTTAAAGCAAACTAACTATTAAATGTGTTTACGTACATATTTGGCTACTAATATCAAAACATTTGTGTTTTACATGAAAATGTTTAATTGGTCATTAGAACCCAAGTCATTTTGATCTGAAGGCCTAGTTTGATGGGATGGATAGGCCAGTGTGGTGCTTAGTTTTCATGGGGAACAACGGGTAAAAAAATAAGGGATATTATACAATAAGTCTTTAAAAAATGGGTTTTATTTCTTTTGTGTTCTCTACTGACTAGTATAGAATTAGTCCTTGCTAGTATAACTGTTTCCTTTCACAGTCATGTCCCCAGCTGTTCGTTAATGGCTGTGGCAAGAGAGATCCCCAACAGAGGGTGTTTCTGTGCCTCTAAGATGAAAATGTTGTATATGGACACGGTTTTCACCATCATGTTTAAATATGAATGTTAAAAAATATGTGGGTGCTCTTCTGTGGGAACTTTTCAGTTGCCTACTGCCTTTTTTTGAGAACAAGAACTGATGCATTTGGATTTTAAACTTTTTAGATTGTGGCAGATAAGAATTCTTTACAGAAACCCACAGGCAGAAATGCAATTTTGATCAGTTAAGACTAAAACAAGTTTTGTATTTTAAGTCTAAACCCTCATCTTTATGGAACAACCAAACATGAAGCTCCTACGTCATCTTGCCTTCATGAAAAGTGAAAATTTACAGAAAAGAGAAATTATGAAACCTTTATATTAATGGTTGTGAAAAGTGTCAGCATAGCTGCGTCTGTAATTGCAATTAAAAAGTAATTTTTGGGAACAGAATTAATTATTTTGAGACAAACAAAGAACTTAGTTCCTCTATTTCTCTTTTTCTTCACCTTCTGTCCATTCCCAAAATGGTCCTGTTGGTCATACGCTGTAATAAGTGTTAATTATTTATATTTCCTGATAGATTTAAGTCTGCAATATTATTTTGTTATAATTGTAATAATGCAGCTCTTTCAAAAAGGAATGGGTAGGTGATTTTGAGCAATTTCTGGTTTTGCATGAATGCAAAGAGAGGAGGATGTAGTGATGTGACATCAGCATTCACATTTGTATGTCCCAGTACAGAGTTTTATTCACTTAATGGAGAAGTTAATTTAGCTTTTTATTATTTTTAGTTAATTAATTCTTTCACCATTTCCTAAATCTTGTCCTCCATCCTTTGTGTATTATACCCATTCTTTGAATCCCCTTGTATAAGTCTAACTTCTTTTAAGTTTCAGGTGACTTATGTACAATCTCTGAGTTAAACTGGGGTGAAGCTGACCTTTGGAATCTTATACTAGTTTTCCCCTTATAAACCAAGATTAGGCTGATAAATGTTCAGGAAGCTAACTGGGGTAGTAGACACTTTTTTGGGGCAAGGGAAAAAAAGAAAAGAAAAACACCCAGAAAAACAGAGAAAGCTCTTTTCACTACATTTTTTTCACAATAGTTTAATTTTTGTAGAGATTTTGTAGTTTCAGACACTTAAAACTTAAAGCCCAAGTTCCTTAAAAAAATTAAATGGGTAATACCTTGGTTAATATTTCTGCTCATTGATTAAAATCACAAAGAGTTCCAGCTTTTAAAAGTTCTTAGGCAAAAGGACAAATTCTGCTCTTGGCCTTATTCTGTAACATCAATGAATCCTTGCAGTTAAATTTTCTTGGAGAGAAAAATGTATATTCTTTACCTCAAAAGACTTGTGTTTAGACTGTCTTGCATTAAATTTATGCAGCATATGAGGAGGAGGATACAAATCCAAAGTACCAACAATGTGAGAAGGGTTCAAGCTGTAATGCCTTATGTACAATAAGTGGGATCTTGAAATTGAAATGTTGGATAACTGAGAGATGATGGATAGTTGATAAATGTTGTGTAGCCTAAAAAAACATAGAGAAAATACTGATTTTGTTAGTGGCAAAATTCTGCACTTTGGATGAAAATTTTAATGGCCATTTGCATGTTATGCATCATGGGATTAGATAAATGTGGATTGGTGGCCAGAGTATGCAAAATGAGAAATCTGCTGAAACTTCCATACCATAATTTCAGTTTTGATAGCATAATGAAATATTTAACGAATTAACAACAAATATTTAAGAGCAATGAAGCTGGTTTATGAGCAAGGATGTGCCATCCCTGACTCCCTCTGGGCTTGATAAAACTGTCAGATGTGAGCTGTCCTCCTGGACGAAGGATTTGATCAAAGCAGACCCTGAGCCTCTGAATTCAGGTTTCAGACATCAAAATATTTCCCCCTGTTTTCTCAGTGTTCTTGTTAGCACAAGAAGGCACCAGAAAGAGGCGAGACTGGTGCATTGCATGGACTAAGAGAAGGGAAAGTTTGCTAGGAATTCTATATAATACTTAATGCATACCAAGGCAACAGTTTTTTAAGGCAAGGCTCTCATTCTTGCCCAGAAGTGCTGGAAAGTGCATTATCACTGTCATCAGCTAGACCTGACATTAACTAAATCTTACTTAGTTCGTGTCCCTGCAAATCTAGGAGGCAGCCAGAAACTATGAAACCGTATCACCAGGCATCATCACACTATCATCTCATAACAGTCAGACACAAGATGATGTAAAGTGTGGAAACTGATTTGTGTTTTCTGTGGCTTAGAGGCTGCTAAAAGCATTCAAAAAATCCCAGCCCTCAGTCCTTGTGTATAGCATGATCTGCCTATGCAGGATTATTTTTTCTCGGCTGCAGCTTTATGACAGGGAATATATTTCAAAATTAGGTGGATTTGAGAATGGCTGCAGAGTCTGAGTTAACTTTGGATGGAAACTGCAGGCTTCAGCCACTGGGATTTATTTTAAGAGATGAACACCTAAATTATAAATTGTGAAGTATTATTGAAGAGTGACATACAGGAAACAGACTTGTTCCACAGCTCAATTGATTGGGTAAAATATTGAGGGGCAATATAAATATTGAGTGAGCAAATTGCTAGAAAATGAGGGAAAATTGTTGATCCAGATCTTTTACCTAGAATAAGAAATAAATTTACTTTATTATTTCAAGATTGATGCAGGATATATCTGCATAGAACTTTTACGTGATAGCTGGGAATCTCAGGAGATGTCATAAAACTTTTAAAAATGTTACCTGATTCCTGAAACCTGCAGTGATGTGAATGTTAATCCTATCCCCTCCATAACAGCTCCAAAAATGTGTAACACATGAAGGCTAAAAGAGTTTCAGCCTTATCTTCATTATCCTTTTTCCACCTATAAATACTTTTCCCACCAGCTAGGAATACCTCTAAAATAGCAGTCTGAGTGCTGTATTGGTGCATGGTGTGGGAGGGGATTTTGGGAACATGAGAGAATGTCTTTGCACATTCCTGCCACAGGAATAACAATATCTGGTTAACTTCATTAGAATCTAAGTATAAATCAGAGCTTACTTTGCCAAACCTCAATAAAACCTGTGAGGTCACAGACTACTTGTTTTAGTGTAAATAAGAAGCTGAATGCATAAAAGAAACAAAGTTCATTCCACAACACCAATCTTTGTTTCTAACTGGAAACAAGTATCTGCTTAGCTGAAATGGAAGTGTACTCATCATTTATTGATCTGCAAATATCTTAAACTCTATTAAGGAATTCATAGAATTTTTCTGTTTCTCCAGATACCAGATCTAGATCATGAGAATGTCATTAAGTATATATTCAGTCATTTTAATTGCATTGATTTCTCATATTTGGATTTTTAATTCATTACTCTGGAGTGGACTTTGCTCCTGTCACTACATAATGTA
The DNA here is from genome assembly GCA_013397135.1 of Pachyramphus minor. NCBI lineage: Eukaryota > Metazoa > Chordata > Aves > Passeriformes > Tyrannidae > Pachyramphus > Pachyramphus minor. The sequence goes on along the minus strand of VYXB01009182.1, from coordinate 388,384 downwards.
TGTATTGAGAATTGGACATATAAATGCACTGTACATATTTTGTATTTGAACTATTATTGTGGAACATCAATTAATGTTGAAAGTAAATTAAAATTAAATTTGTTATAAAGACTGTATTTTATAAATTAAAAAAATAGGTAGTCTTCTACGTATTTTGGTGTTGCTTTTTTTAGAATGGGAACTTAAAGCTTCTTTAGACTCTGTACAATAAAAAGTAATGTTTTTTAAAATTTGCTTTAACTTTAACTTTACAGAGATCTTTTACAGAAGAGCTTAGTCAGCCCATCTGGGTATTTTGGAAATGCCACCCCAGCTCATAGTGTAACACCTTTCTTAGCTTCTAAGATTTGCCTTCATTTATGCCTAACTGCTAACAGGATGTTTTAATGGGTGACAAAAGAGCAGCAAGGTGATATGGGGGGGATGACGACAGTGGCCCTGGAGCTGCCTTCTGCACAGGTTCTCAGAGTGAGCACAAGGGGATAGAATTTTTTTAGGCTACTGCTGCAATAAATATCTAAATGTAGTCTTGTCTCATGTAATACATGAGTACATTTTAAGTAGTAGAAGTGCACAACACAGATGTGCTGGATGTAGGGTGAGTTAACCTGAACTGTGATGTATCTGTAATTGATCTTAAGTCATCATCACTGAAAAATTAACAACAGCTCACAGAGTGTAACAGATATTTTTCTTTGTTTTCACATTCTTTCTCCCCCCCAATAGCAATTACTTTCAGCTCCAGACTCTACTCCCTATGCCCTTCCACAGTACCCTGACCTTCTCAGGTCCCAGATGGATAAAAAAGTATACTTTGTGTTTTCTTTCAGGCTACTACTGAGCTAATTTATTGAAATGAGTATGTATGCAGTTTGGTTGACCAGCTGATGAATGAGAACTCAAACAGTTGCTCATTCTGTGGGGATACAAATTTGATCTCATTTTTTTTCTAGTCTGAAGCTGATTTTCTCAGGCTTAATGTTTCTGATGCAACCAGACTCATATGGTTGGAATTGGGTGATTTATTGGAAAGGTTTTAAGAGGGAAGGCAGTCAGCATGCCTGAGTAAGCTTTGTTTCTTAGGATATCCAGGTGCAATTTGAAAGAAGGATGTTTATTCTGGGATAGATTTTAGACTTCTGCTGCTCCCCAGAAAATCAACGAAGATATGACAACACAGTAAGCCTTACTTGAGGAATCTATCTATGTAACACTGATTACTGAATACATTTGCAAGCTGTGTAGTAATCTGAAAATTATACTTCCAGAACCAATTTATCCTCATCCTTTCAGGCTTTTTCCCCCCCATAATCTTTATAGCATCTGGTTTCCTAAAATCCGTCTATCCATCCAGAATTTAATTTTCTCCTTTACCCTTCCAAATTCCATATTTTTTCTCACAGTGATGGGATAATACCATCCTTACCTGTCAGTCAAACCCACAATATTACTACAACTTTCAGTACTAATCTCATTTACTTTTACTGCCTCTTCAGTAATGTCACCTGCATTCCTCAAATACATTCTTTGGCTCCCAATTTCATAGCAGTTCCAATTCAGATCACTTTTTCTTATTTTTAAGGTCCTCCACAGCTATGATACTCCTCCTTATCTGACCTAGGTCCTTTCTATTTCCTCATCCACAACTTCCCCCCTGCCAGTGAAACAGTGTTTGCTCTTCTATTCCTGAACATACCAGGAAAAACATTGCAGGTTCCCTTTATCTACTTTGGCTTTCTTACAAAAATATCAATATTATCATGCTTGTTTTGCTTCATGGGAGTCAAAGCTCCCAGATTGACCTAATTTTATATCATTAAGGATCGTGGGAGTTTTGTTTAACTGCACCTTTTGCAGGAGCAGTGATGGCAATTCTGAGAAATTTTACTCATCCAAGCTTTGAAAATTTGAATGCTTACAAATTTCTTCTAAGTTATTGCTTGGCACTGTTGAGACTGGTTTAGTAACATAAAATGCAAAAGTCAGTGAGACAGAAATCCATTAACTTTCTCTTAATCTTTTGGAAAAAAAAAATCAAATAATCAAAAAAGGCAAAAGTATCCATTTCGGAGTTTAAAGAAAATGCTCTAACTGTTTAAATTTTAAGTCAGCCATGGGTTTTTATATATTTTTGGGGTTGAAAGGGTTATTTTAAGTCATATTAAGTTTTCTTATTCTTACAGTTGAAGTCTTATATTAATAATTTTCATTAGGTACCTCTATATTCAGACATATGGTCTTTGTGTCCACCACAGAATGATACTCCCAGATGCTTTCAAATGTAAGTGGCCATTGCTTTTGGGGGGGGGTTGTTTTGTTTTAGGTTTGCGGGTGTTGGGTGTAACAGTCAGCAAGTCAGCCAAAAAACATCAGAATGTATTTGTTACACTACTTTGTAACACAAACTAAAGATCAAGAAATCCTAAAATAAAATTTTTATTCTTTGTGTCATTCAGGAGACTGAAAAATGGAGAATTTCTATTTATTTACTAATTTTCCAGGTGGAAAGGCTGTATACAACTTCTTATTCTTATTCTTATTCTTTGTTTCCAACATGCACCCTTAAAACCATGTGTAAGGTCTGTGTGATGTTCCAGTGGAATGAGAATGCTCAGCATTAAAATCTATTTTCCCATTTTCTTTTTAGCCTAGTCAGTATTTCATTCACACACACTGTTAATATTCTTGTTGCCTAAATCATATATTAATGTTTTTGGTCTCCGTAGCTGAAAGGCATAATTCCAGTAATGAGGGGAAATAAGCAGAATGCTTGATGAAGTAGCTAAGCTACCAAACATCAAACAGAATGTTTCATCAACTGTGTTTTAACAACTGGTATATGAAGCTGCCACAGCTTTGTCATTTCCTCACCAAGAAGTGCATCTCTATTTATTAAAATGTGGTATGGTATCAAAAGGGTCAAATCAACCAAAATATTGTGAAAGCATAAAATGCAGCAGGAATAGAAAGCAAGCTAGGAGGAAGTTGTAGAAAAAGTGATATTTTCAGAATTATTTCATACAGTGATCCTGTTGATTTGTTTTGGTTTTTTTTTTTTCTTCTGTGAGACCTCCAGCACACCTACTAAATCACATGAGAACAAACAGAATCATCAGTTACCTAAAGGTAAGTGGTATGATCTCATAGCTAAATAAGTTATTTTTGTTCCTTACCCTTCCAGTATTTAAAAGGAAGTTTGGCATTTCTAAGACAGTACAAGACTTTTAAATATCCCCTTTTTTTCATCCATTTTTTTAGTCTGTGATGTTTACAGTGTAGAAACTGCACAATTGAGAAGAACAGGAGAAATCAGAGGTGTTGGAGTTAACTTCTAAATTAACTTCTAAACCTGAGTTCCCAAGGTTGTGTGCTTTCTTCATTGTTTATAATATATCTTTTCTACCTGTAGAAATACAATTGTATAATACCTAAAATAATTACTTGTTATTTGTTTCAGTTATTTTTAGCATTACTCCATGACAATTTTTTAAAGGAAAAAAAAATAAATCAAGTTAAAGATCCTTAGGATTTTTTTTTTTTTTACCTGATGTATTGAAGAGTATCTTAAGTACCTTCTATTAAAACTTTTATATTCCATTTTCCCTTATGGCTAGAGCATTATTATACCCTTTCTAAGCAGTATTAACACTTATATGTGACATGCCTCTACAGAGGTATTTATATGTATGGAAATATGTTAACATTTTTTGTTCTTAGTACTGTGTGATGCAGATGTTATGGAGTGGATCACCTGAATATTTCTATTTTACTGTGAATTTAATTGACTCTCATTGTTTTGGCGCACGTGAACTAAGTCTGTTTGGGAGGAAAGAAAGTTAGGAGCTGTGCTCCCAGGTGCTCCACACCCCCAGCAGGAACATAGCAATTCTGAACCAAGAGCTGGTTCCTCAGGGACGTTCAATCCCGAGATGTGGTGGAGTATTTACTCCAGCAAACCAGGCAAACCACGGGTCCTCTGGAAGGAAAGATTTCCTAGGTTAAAAAATATCCCAGATCACCTATGGGTCAGTAGAGGACACACAGATCTGTCTTCTTCATCCTGTGGCTCTCTAGCTGTTGGGTAGAAAGATGCTTGTCTGTTCGAAGGTAAAACAGTGGCATAATGCAACATGCCCTAAAGCCAGCCCTAGAGAGACTGAAGAGTAGATGAAAATATCCATGAATTTTTTGAAGAGCACCATTGACATGTGGGCAGAGACAGGATCTGTCTGGAAAGTGTCCTGATTTTATTAATTGCTTGCTCATTATTCCATGAGCAAGCTTACACACTGTTTCCTGGTTTCAGATAAGACACAGCTGGAAATCCATCTGATACCTTTGAAGTGATTGGACCATACCAGGATGATTAGAAAGAAAAATCCAGAGAAAGAGATTTTTATTAAATACGTTATGCTCATTGTGCAAACTGATACGAAATGTTGTTTCAGCCATTTCTTATGTATTTAGTCAAATATATCAGTACCACATCTGGTGCTGTCTTTCTTCTGAGAACACTTGAAGTGTAAAAAACCCCCACAGTCACGAAAACTACAGTCAAAAATTGCACTCAGTCTGGCAGTAGTGAATTCTCTCAGAGTTATTTGAGGAACATGAGAGAGATCATATCAGGTCAGACTATTTCTGACAAGGTCTTCTGTCTGACAAAGGCCAGCAGTGGATGTTCAGAATGTGGCAAAAATGCAATGACATTTCGTGGACCACTATCCCAACATCCCATGGCCCATGGTCAGAGGCTTTCCTAGACAGTAGAAAGGCTTTGCATTTTATCCCCTTCAAAGGACTAGACTTTTCCTTTAAATGTGCACCAGTTTTTATGTACTGTAGCTCTTTATGAGGAGAGAACAAGGTCATTACTTGATCTGCATGTTCCACTCATGGCTGTGTGCATTTGGGCCATGTACCCCTGTTGTGTCATTTTCAGGCTGAAGGGCCCTAGTCTGTTTTGACGTATTTTGTACAGAAAACATTTATTACCTTGTTAATCACTGTCATTCTCCTCTAAAACTTCACATTTTCAGTGTATCCTTTCTGATGTGGGAACATTGTATACTCAGAGAATTTAACAGGAAGGTGAAGCATAGCTTTCTACATTGTCATAATGATAATATCTGATTTATTTTATGTTTCTTTCCTGATCATTCCCAAACGTGGTTTGGGGTTTTTTTTGTTTTGTTTTTAAATTTCTGTTGATCATTATATTGATGATCCTAATTGGCCAGAACCTTTAGGTGTATTTGTACAGTTGAAATAGGGGTTTTTTCCCTTACATGATTAAATTTTATTTATCTATGATGAATTTCATTGACCTATCAATGAGTATTCTGGAGTTTCTCTGTTCTTTGAAAACAGCCATAGTTTTTGCTAATGTGAACAAGTTAGTAACATCAACACACTATGTCCTTCATTGTTCATCCAGCTTTTTCTCTCATTTATAAATATGTTGAGACACCATAAGAGTTGCTCATGACTGACTCCTCATTTGACATTTCTGGCTCTGTGAAAACTGGTCCCTTTGTGTCACGATTCTGTTTTCCAACCATGTGAGGACCTTTGCCATCATCCTATGCCTAGGTTTCTTAAGTGTTCGTTTTGTGATCCTGTGACCTTTGGCATTCCAAGTGACTGATATGCAAATCTGATTTATTACTATAGTTGTTCTTTCCTTCAGAAGACCCCCATAACTTGGAAGGAAACATTTCTGTTTAGAAGAATTGTATTGAACCAGCTCCATGTGTTTTATTCCAATGCTCTCTAATTCAATTCTTTATTATGAGCAACAGATCAACCCTTTAACCCTTGATTTCCCTTTGAACTATATGGCAAGTATCATCTGTTACTGAAAAAACATTATTTTGTCAACTTAGTAAATTTTTCTACCAATATTTCATCTTGAGATGGACCACTGATATTTTCCTTGCAAAGGAAGATTTTTCAGAATGGGCACCTAAGTAGTCACGTAGATTAAAAAAAGAATTGCTTTGGCATTATCTACTCCACATGCTCCTGCTATACTTAAATGTTCTACTTTTTCTGTGGTTTTCTTACAGGTGCCTCTCTTTTTATGTGTTTGAAAATTTAAAAATGTTTTAATATGTATTGTGTGTCTTTAGTTCTTTTGAAAGATGTTTTTCAAGCTACTGTTTGGCTTGCTAAAACCTGATAAAGATTGCGATTTCTCCTATCTTCCTCATTTGCACATACATACCTTTGCTATTTGAAAACTGACTTCTCAATTTCAGTACCTGCTCCTGCATTTATAGAGACTTTCTCAACTTCATAAAATTTTCTTAGAAATAGTACGCGTATCACTTGTTCCTCTAATATTGTGGTTTTAAACAATTTCGAGCCTACTGAAATAATTTACTCTTTTGACTGCCCTTTAGACATTTTGGTAACTTCCTTATTCATTACTCTGTGTTTCACAATTTTTAGTACCAAACAGTAGGAGACTTTGCAAATCTTTTTGTTCTTATGTGGGTGTTCAACCTAGAAACCTTTTTGTCCGATTGATTTATGCAAAGCAGCTCTTTAACCATAAACTGGGAGCCACACCTTACTCCTAGTCAGGACCTGGTTAGAAGTTTCTTCTTTTATTTCCTGATTAGGGCCTCTGTGAAGCAAACATTTAACATGCCTAAAAATTTGAATTTGATCTTATGCTCTGATGTAATATTTGTGAAATTCAAGGTACCACTGAACTTCCATATCTATTGCAGTTACTGCTCTTGCTGCTTCCCTGAGCTTGTCAAATGACCTTCTAAGTATTTAACATAATTTTCGCTATGCACATTAGGCAACATTATATTTTAAATTCAAGGTTATGTTCTAGGATATGTAGACTTGAGGTAATTGAAAGGCCCAGTTTAATGAAAAAGATTTGTGTTTTCCAGTGTCTTCAGTGTGTTGGGAATTTAGAGACCCTCTTTTAATTAGTATGACGTAATCATATGGTGTTTGTCTACAGCTGACCATCTAAAAGATAAATTTTGAAGACGTGTTGATTACTGGGCTTAATACTTTCTTTGAGCTTTGAAAAGACTTCTTGCATGCAAATAATTAACTTTATTGGAAATGATGTTATCTCTGCAAATGCTAAGTGTTGGATGTGTGAATCTAGTTTTCATGTTCAGGCTTGATTTTAGATGAGTTTCTAAATTAAACCTCACAATGATTCCTTTTTAAATGATTCCTTAATAAAGGTCGTTATCTTGAAAATGAGCTAGCTAAAAAACAAAATCCAGAAAAAGTCACTTCTTTTGAAACTGGGATTGGTCTAAGCAATCATTAGAGTTTTGACATACTGGCTTCCTCTGCTTCTGCACAAACTCAGCTCTAAAGCTGTACTGTGTCAGGCTAGGAAAAAGTTTTCCATAAGAATCAAGCTACACAATGATGCAGTTATTTTTAAATTGTTATTTTTTTTACTTTATTTTTATTGTAATTTACTGTTTTGCTCTTGAGCTTTCTTAACCATTATCTAAATAATTTGCAGGCTTGACAAGTTCCATAGTCATGGAGGATACTGATTATAGGTAGTACATTCAATGTGGCCTCTCTGAATGAGATTTCTGTCAAAGTCATCTTTATACTGTTAAATGGCTAATAATGTGCAGTGTTACCCTCCTCACACACTGCTTGTAGGTTGTGGGCACATGACACCCTCTGTAGCATTTAAATGTGGCTGAAAACTCAATAAGATCTTACTGGAAACACGGTGCAGTATCTTCAGTTTCAACACAAAATTTGTTTCATTTCCAGCTGTCCTTGCTGGCTCAAGCTCAGTTCTTTGGGTGGGACTGGGATAATTATCCTCTGTGCCAACGACAAGACAGTTCATTCAAAATGATGCCTGGAGCTGCAAACAATGTTTGCAGGAAAACAGCAAACTAGGCTTTTTAGCATGATGCTAATCCTTCTCATAACAATTACTGAGAGCTGACCTTCACCCTTTCCCTTTGACAGGTTTGGGTTTATGGTACATGGCTGGGTTTTCTAAAATGAGGTTTGGATATCCCTCTTTTGAAAAAAATAGATGGGTTAAAGAAAATGTCACGGAATGGCTGATTCAGTTTTATTTACTGGAAGTAATGAATGGCTTATTTTGCCATACAAATAAACATTGTTAAAAGCAATTCCATTTGATCTGCTGTTTGTGAAAGGAGACAAAATGGTAGTTTTGAAAACTGAAGACATCTGCTTGTCTACAATAAAGCTACAATAAAGGTAACTGTAAGCAAAAATTCGTGCTTCATCATACCAGTACTGCTCTGTCCATTTTGTGAATGGGCAGTGAAAGAAAGCAAGAAGTAAAGGATAGATATTTTATTAGCATAATTTATCAAGCAATTATCCAGCATCGCAACTATCAAATGCTTGCCCCTTTCTTATTTTAATCCTTTGAGAAGATCAATAAATGTTTCTCTTCTTTGTAAACTGTTGGTCTAGAGGCAAATTTTCGTCATTTGTCTTCTAACTACCAGAAAAAAGGACTTATGGATTGTTACAGGATATTTCACTCTAACCCCAGTCCAGCATGTTGCCCTGCTGTAGCAATGTTTCTCGGTCATTACTCTCCCACTGGTATCAGTATTTCCTAATTTATTGTGGGTAACCTGCTCTTCTTGTCAGGTTGAGTCTGACATTTTAATGTGGTGTAGCACTGGGTAAGGAGGGTTTTTGTGAGCCTTGGGATGAAAAAATGCTAGGCTGTCGTTATCTGTTGAAACACTTTCCACATTGGGCATCATGTGTAGACTTTGCCACCTTCTGCGGGCACCCTTTAAGCTCTTGTAGGGAAAGCAGAAAATAACAACCTTCTCCAGTCGTCTCACAAGTCTCTTTGAGCCTTCCAAAAGGTGATCTGCCCTCTGCCTGCCGCAGAATAACTAGTGCAGGACGGAAGCTGGTCATGGATATCTTTCCATGGGATGAGTATGAGTGAAGAAAAATAGCTGGATGTGGGCAGACAGCTTTGAGGAGACGGAAGTTTTGCTGACTGATCACTCCCATTAGGTGCTCAAGGGATGACAAAACATCTTCCACCACTGACCTCCATGGAGACATTTGGCCTGGCCAGCTGAGGAGGGTATAGGCACCAACTCCTTACTGCCTCAAGGGCTCAGCTGTTAGCAGAGCCCCAAACACTGCTTGTGGCCACTGTCAGCACCCAACACATGGTGGGGACACCTCCCAGCTGCTGCTGGGATAAGGCAACTGGTTTAGGGGGAGAAGGGCTGCTCTGTGCCTCACTTGCCCTCGGCACCACAGAATGGCCCTGACTTCTTTTAATAAAGAAGAAATCTGCAAAATGGTGACACTGAGTATACTTTCTATGATTTATATCTGTGTGCAATAGAAATCAAGTTGGGAGAACTAACTTTTGCATTATAACAGTCTCCACGTAGTTGTTAGCTTCAGTCATATGTTTCACTAGATTTAAAACAGTTAATTAGATATCTGTAGTTCTGTAGCCAATTGCCATTTCTGAGCTATCCATTTTCTCCTCAGGTTAATTTTTTTATGCAGCTGACATCACTGTGTGATAATAATTACTAGATGCCCAAATTAGCTTAGTACAGTCATCAAGATGTTGCAAGTGGCTGTATTTCCTACAGGAGAATAGCAGAAACTGATACATAATTAGCCCTTTGTATAGCACAGCAGCAAGGAAGGAAATGATAGTGAGAAGTAGAAATGTAAAAGAGGGTTTGGTGATGAATGTCTTTGGAAAAAAAAGCTGAAGGACAAAAAGGAAAAACAAGACAAAATCTGTGAGAAAAGAGGCATGTCTGCACAGTGGAATAAGCTCCTTTATCCAGTGTCTGCAAGGTTGTGAGGAAACTTTGGTTCAGAATCTCTGTAGGCACAGTTCATACTGACTGAAATGCTGATCCTACTAGCTCATGTTCAGGATCACCCTAATATGGATATGAATCCTGTGAAGCAGAACAGGTTTGAGCAGAGGAGCTTTTGTCAGTATTTACTTGTTCTCTCTGCTCTCTCTGAAAAGCAAGAGGTTCAGAAACATGCTACAATTAGAGTTGTTTAGCTGGTATGTGAAATCTGTAACATAACACAATTAAAGTTATCTTACTGAAATAGCAGGTTTAGGCACAGCGTTTTGGCTGCATACCTGCAGGTGCTCCCTGAAGATGTAATTCAATTTTCATTTGTTGCATATTCAATGTATTTCTCATTTTGTTCATGTAATGATTGATTTTGTGCTAAAACTGGCAATCATGCTAAACTGAACACAATTATTTTCCTTTTTGTGCCGTATTAAAATCTGTCACAAAATAGAAAGAGATCCAGTTCCAGTGTTGTGGTAGGTGTTAACAAAGGAACTGCACACTCAAAACATGAGGGTGTGTAAACCATCTCCTTATAGAAGAAGAATTAATTGATTTATCTGAAAAAGAGGTATGTTTACATTCTCCTCAAAAATAACAGAATCAAAAAGCAAACCAAAAATCTCCAAACAAAAACACACAAGAAGATGTGAAAGACTTTGCTTTATATTTTTATTTGTTGGGAGAGTACTTCAGCCTTAAAAAAAAAATAAAGGCAGGGCAGCAACTTTCTTGATGCATTAGACAAGTAATGTTACTTCAAATTAAATAAAGAGGTGGAAACAGCGGTTTCCCTGATGTTGGGGTCCAAAGAGAGGGTATTCCAAATGATGTAGAATGTTAAGAGAAGCAGCAAAGACTTCCTTTGCAAGTTTAAGATGAACTTAAACATATACAGGGAACATATATCATAAGGAATTTATTTCCAAGCAGCTCCATAGAGTAAAAAAGATGAGGACACAACTGACTCATTTGTCATAGCTCCTCAAATGGGAGGCTGCTGTGTCCTCTGGGAAGGTGAAAGGAGGAGGCAGCACTGTGGGTTCAGGCAGCTGAAGTCCAGCCCTTGGTCGTAGCAGAGCTGGTGCCTGGCTCCTGGACTTTAAGCCATATCCAACTCACAGGATGTAACACCTGGATTTTGGTGTTGGATCAGGATGAGTTGAGACTTATGGATGGAAGAGACTGAACTTCACATACACAGTAAGTAAAGCAGCATGAGTATTTTCACTGTGGAATATAGGAATTGTGTCCTTGTTATGGTTATGAATGGGTTTCATCATATGTCTGGTAAATGGAATTTAGACATCTACTTTCAGGTTAAAATACTTGTCATTTCCTGTGAGACTTGCTCAGTGTTCTTGGGGTGACCTTGGAAAAATAGACTTCTATGAGGAAACTTGAAAAATCAGTTTCTTTTATTAATGTAAGACAACTTAGGGTGATTGAGTGTAGGTGATTGCTTGTTTGTGTTTATGTGAAGAAAGTTGACATTGGGTTTTGATCTACTTTGACTCTCAGTTCTGAATTGAGCATTAGCACACCTGAATAGAAAAGTGTAGCTCCAGACTAGTGACTCTTATTGATATAACAGCTGTAAAACATTACAAACTTCTGCATGTCAATGTATAAATATAAAATTAAAATTACGTATGTGTGGTAAAAGTACAGCTAAAATACACTTCTTACCAAATGCTGGAGCAGACCTGAGCATATGTAGAAAGCAGGGTGCTCTGTAGCATAATCAAGAGACATTCCTTCCACCTCTCTCTTCTGGATTTCTCTGAGCTTCAACATCTCTTTGTACTCATTTATAATGCATTTTCTGTCATTTAGATTTAGTATCTGGATACTGAGCTACCCATCGTTCCACTTACCCTTAGTCTTGCTATGCATTGCAAATATTGAAATGTCTTGTTAATATTAATAAAGTAGTTGCTTACTTAGACTATTAAAACTACAGATTAGGTGTCGGTGGGATGCCCAGGAAGAAATACACATTAAAGATGTCTGTTTAAAGGAAAACCAAGGGTAGGATAATAAATCCTCATCTGCATGTAGCCATCATTACCTCTTCAGTAGAAAGCCTGGGCTTCTCATTTGTCACATTTTTTAACAAGGGTAAGAGAGGGTTGGAGTCGAATGAATCATTGCAAATTTCTATCAGCACTTCCCATTACAATGATCACAGCTAATGCTGCATTTAGCTCCTGCTGGGTGCTCCATAATTCTACCAGAGAATAAAAGATCCTGCTGAAACATGAAATTCCTATGTTGCAGGGATGTTTCACAATTTTCCTTTGTTGTGTGTTGTAAAGTGTAATTTTCCAAAACGCCATTGTATTATGGTTTCAAAAAACTTAAAGTATTTTAAAGGTATCTTTTTTGAAGGATTTGGAGTTAGAATAGTGTCGTGCTTATCACTTGTGGTTATTTTTTTCTAACCATCAGGATTTCAAACTTTTCCCACCACAAAAAAGATTAGAAAATTATTCAACAGTAGAAGGAAATTCTATCCCTAAGGATTTTCTAAAATAAAGTGCAACCATTTATCAGTGCAACTTTTTCAGTTATTGTGATATGTCGGTAGTAATTGAACATTTTCTAGCTTTGATGGTGATTTGATACAGGACATTCTTAAATGCTAATAATATTCATGGATGTATTTAAACTTTACAGAGAGAGTATGAATTAAAATAAGTTTATATGAGGTGAATATTTCAAAATATTTGTAGAATCTATTGAAAAGAAATAATAATTCAAAGGACATACTATTAAAATTAAGAATAATATTACTTTTATAATTTCTTTTATCAATAAAATTTTTTAAAAAATGTAATTGATTAAAAATAGTATTTTCAAGTTAAGTACTGTTACAGAAGAGCCTGTATAATTAGATACAGGCGGAAATCTGTAAGGTGGCCATACAACTCTTGTGTTGGACTTCATATTGACATTGCTGCTAGTGAGGACAAAAGAGAAAGAGATGCTGAAACACTCCCTGAGATGGCCTTGCGGTTCATAAAATATGAATATTTAAAAAATGCAGGTTCCTAAACTCCATGATTTTTTTCCTTCACTCATTTTCTGTGAGGATCACACAGAGGATAAGGTGCTAAGTTTAATTATCAGTGCTTTGGAGACAAACATATGGAATAGTTTAATACCAAACTCACAACATGCTTCAAGAAACTCCTCTGAAAAATGCCACAGCTGTTGCAAAATATTCCTGCTATTTAAAATGACTTGTTCAGTTAAGGGTTCTGTTGGAAAAGGTATAAAAGGATAAAAAAATTTCCAACCATAAAATTGTGCGCAAAGAATACTGTAGAAAGGGAGATAGCAGTGACCTTTTAGTTTGCTTAAGACCTTAATTATCACCATATAAATTATGTGAAAAGTAGTGTCCCACTCATACATGGCTATATTTTATGAGTTGTGTCTGTTATCACTGTTTATCACCATTGATTGCTCTTTAATTTTGAGTCAGTGTTAAGAGAGATGTGAATTTGAGACATCTCACATGGTTGTATAGCCAAGGTAAATATCAGTGCTCTATGAAAAGATGTGGGAAGAGATCATCTGTGAGGAACCTTTGGCTGTACAGTTTATTTCATCTGGCTTCATATTCACAGATCACTGGCAAGATGGCAATTCCTACAGTGTTTTCCCAGAAAGGGTGGAAATCAAAGCTTTTTGGCTGTAGGTGATAATTATCAGCCACTATTTTGCTAAAGACCATTCTACCATTCTTCCATGACCAGTTATTAGTATTATTCAGTGGGGGTTTTTTTTGTTGTTTTCAGAAGGTGAAGCATCTGTGATGATCTGAGCTTAAGGAGGCCATTTTTAAATAATAATTTTAAATTAACACACAATGCTTTGCTCAGTTGCATAGAGTCTTATAAAACTGAAAAAGAAACACTTGTTTCAAATGAAATGTTTGGTTAGATATGTTTGTATCATAAATCTCACAGGAAAAAATCCTTTAATTTCCTATGTTTTAGACATATAAAAACTTTTTGTTTTCAACTACTTAGTTGAAACTGTGTTATCTCATCTGTCCATCGTTTTCGACACTGCAGTACTCTCTGAAGCTGCTCTTCCTGTTTTCATGATGTTTGCTTTTCTTTTTTTCTCCTTTTTTTTAAATATGAGGTTTTATGAATGTTAAGGAAGAAACCAATGTTAAATCCTACAAGTCATAAGAATGATCTTGCCTCCATTCTCTCTTTCTCTCACACACAAAGGCCTTCAATCATTTCCAGTGAAGTGGTTTAAAATTATGAATGCTAAATAAATTTAAGTTGAAACACTGTAGTTAGAGAGCAATCAGAATGCTTGTAGGATTTAATTTAACTTTGAAAATCTTTATGACTTCTTTGACCTTCAAAACCAGCATTGTATGCAAAGTTTTTTTTTATATTCTTGGTGTATCAGAACATAAAGTGCTACAGATATGCCATATAATCTGAAAAACATTATGCTATACTGATCTCAGGTGTTTGATTGTTCTAACATGGATAACTGGGTCTGAAAACAAACATGCAAAGAAGCCAGGTTAATGATCGAAAGATAATTAGCTTTGCAGATATTTGTAAATAATTAAATTGGAGGACATTGCATTTAGCACTCCATAAAAAAAAATATGTAACCCTCAAAGTATCATAAAGGACATTATATGCTTCTTTAGTATATTGTCTATGATATGATTATTTTCAGGATTGATTTACATATATCTCTTTCCTCTTATTCAATAATGTTAAGTACTGACAAGACTTTCTTTTTTTTTTTCATTTTGAAGAGGTTTATTGTATAGTAAATGAAAATTTGTTGGAGCAAACTCCTGTGAGAAATATTTTCAGAGTAGTTTTCACTTGTTTCTCAATTCCAGCATGAGTTTGCCTAGAGGTTGAGGCATTTATCTAAGATCTATCTGGCCCTGGATTCGTGGTGTTGTTTTGAGGAATATTTGGCTTTTTTCTACATCAAAAAACAAACAAAAAAACCATGTCCTAATTTGATAGGGAGGGATTGCATAAAATCACAGCCAGCAGCTGAATCTGTCACAGCAGTGCTAGAGCCACATTTTTAGTGATTGATGTGATTCACAGCAGTGACTTTAAACTTAGTATCCATGAAGTTCTCATAAGCATGATGTTATTGGTTGATTTTTGTTTTGTGAATGTTCTCCAGCTGGAAAAAAAAAAATTCAAAGGTTTCACTTTTGACCTAATAAATAATGAGAAAAAAAATATGAAAAAGCTAAGGCAAAACCAAAGCAGAAAACAAAAGCCCACACATCTCATAATTTTTTGCAAAAAAAAAGATTAGATTCTTTCAATAATTTCAACTTCTTATTTTCAACAGAAATTCATAAAAATTATTTCTAGACACTCTTTTACCATAATTGCCACCTTATAATAATGAAAGATTTTTTATTATGAGAATTTCTGACAGCATAATTTACAATGTTTATTGTTTCTTTTCTAATTATTTTTTCTTTGTTTTCTGGTTTGTGTTTTGTTTCTTGGTTTGGTTTGGTTTGTTTGCTTTTTTTCAATTAGTTTGCTTGAAACCATAAAACATGACTATTAGAAATGGCCCAGCTGTCTTCTTGTGTGTGAAAAGTTGTGCCAGGTGTAGAGGTTGCAATCACACAACACCTACAGCACCTACAGGATGGACAAAGGATCAGACCCAGCCAGCACGGGTTTAGGAGGGGCAGGTCCTGTCTGACCAACTTGATCTCCTTTTATGATCAGGTGACTCACTTGGTGGATGAAGGGAAGGCTGTGGATGTGTCTCTCTGGACTTCAGCAAAGCCTTTGACACTGTCTCCCATAATATACTCCTGGAAAAGCTGCAGCCCATGGCTTGGACAGGGGCACTCTGTGCTGGGTTAGGAACTGGCTGGAGGGTCGGGCCCAGAGAGTGCTGGGGAACGGGGCTGCATCCAGCTGGCAGCCGGTCACTAGTGGTGTCCCCCANACAGAGTGGCTGGAGAGCAGCCAGGCAGAAAGGGACCTGGGGATGCTGATTGACAGGAAGCTCAACGTGAGCCAGTGTGTGCCCAGGTGGCCAAGAAGGCCAATGGTATCCTGGCCCAGATAAGGAACAGTGTGGCAGCAGGAGCAGGGAAGTGATTCTTCCCCTGTACTCAGCACTGGTGAGGCCACACCTGGAGAACTGCGTCCAGTTCTGGGCCCCTCAGTTCAGGAAGGACATGGAGGTGCTGGAACAGGTCCAGAGAAGAGCAGTGAAGCAAGGGAAGGGACTCAAGCACGAGTCCTATGAGGAGAAGCTGGGGTTGTTTAGCCTGGAGAAGAGGAGGCTCAGGGGAGACCTTATCAGTCTCTACAACTCCCTGAGAGGAGGTTATAGTCAGGTGGGGGTTGGTCTCTTCCTCCAGGCAGCCAACAGTAGGACAAGAGGGCTCGGTCTTAAGCTGTGCAAGGAGAGCTTTAGGTTGATTATTAGTAAAAAAGTTTTTACAGAGAGAGTAATCAGACATTGGAATGGGCTGCCCAGGGAGATGGTGGATTCTCCATCCCTGAAGGTTTTTAAGATGAGACTGGATGTGGCATCAGTGCCAAGGTCTGGTAACCACGGTGGTGTTGGATCAAGTGTTGGATTTGACGATCTCAGAGGTCTTTTCCAACCTTGTTAATTCTATCATTTTATGATTCCTTTTTAGCTGTGAGGCTTTTTCAACTTAAAGAAATCAAATTAGTTTTGTATTTTTCTGGTTTTGTTGCAGATGTACCACAGCCCGTGTGCTACCTATTTTATCTTGTACTTTACTGTTGGTATCATGATAAATTTCTGTTGGTATCATGATAAATTTCTGTTGAATGTCATAATTGCTGTCTCTTCAGCCCAGCTACTGATAATACCCTAGTTCTCACTGATACTCTGTAAAGGTTTATTTGGAAACTATGCTTAGAGTTTGTTATGGTCCAGCATAAACCAAGCTGGTGTTCCTAGATGGGCAGGCCTAATTCCCTCTGTGATGAATGTAATTGCCCTTGGCATAAGGAGCTTCTGAAAAGATGGTCAACTTGACTATATATAATGAACACCGTCACTATGTATAATGAACAACATATGAGGCTGAGGATTTAGGAATAACTTGGAATGTGGTTTTAATCTCAATTAACTGTTTATCTAAATATGTTCTTAATATTAGACCAGTATTACTAAAGTATTACTGATGTATTAAGTAGGCCAAGCTATTAGGATGTGCTGCAATTATTGCACACATTGGAATTTACTCCTTATCTTTGTATGGAGTATTTTGTACTTCTGTTTTCTTTTTATCACAACACTTTGGAGTCACAGTATGTTCTTTTTGATGATTGTTGGGATTTCTTTGGGATTTAGGTAACCAGAATCTCCATGTTAAAAGTGGTTCTGTGAGGCACAGAAGAGGATATAAGTGGAATGTATAGTGACACTGGGCATCTCTAACAATGAGAAAATCTAAATCTTCTGAATGATTGTTGTGATTTGAAACAGCCACACACTGTAACTGTTTTACCTTTAATGTCTTCATCAATGAGTCACCCAAATGAGTCATCCAATGAGTGACCATCAATGACTGAGCCAAACCTAGACATCTGTCCTGTACATTTAAAACCAGGGAACTTACATAAATGTAGGCAACTTCTATATAAATATCTGCTGAACTCTTTTGGCTTTGATTTTACAGCCCTAGTTGGAGATGACAAGCTCTACAACTTTTCTGCAAGTCAGTATTCTAATACCTTAGGAACAGAAAAACAGCCCGAGTGACAGAAATCTTGTTCCTTCTCAATGACTCTGGAATATTTATTGTGTTAGAGAAGCATATCATCCCCAAAGTCTCTAATGACCGTGCCTATGTGGAGTCAATGGAAGTTGTATCAATTCTTCAGCTACTCTCCTTGAGCTTCTCGTTATCATTCCTTCTATCTGGTCTGCAGAAGGATGGCAGCTAATTAGTCATATCAATGTTGCAGGTCACATAGACATTTACATTTTTGGTAGCAGGTTGGAGAGATGCACAAGACCTGAGAGATGTAAGGTTGTTTTAGACAAGATTAATGTTACTGCTAATCTTATGCCCTAAATATACATTATTTTATTTATTAAAAGATTTTGTGGTTTTTCTCCTAATTTCATGATAAATGAAATGTTCCTTTTTCTGTTAAATCCTTAAGTTAAGTAATAATATAAAAAATAGCAGCTTTCATTGAACAGAGTACTTTTCAAAGATCAAAATTATACAGGATTCCACAAAAAACGGTAAGAGTAACATATCATTAGCACAAATCTGAAAAATAAAAACACAACTGAAAGAGGTAAAGATTTTTAAAGTTTGTTTTTTTTTATTGTTGTTGTGTTGTTTGTTTTTTTTTTTTAAGTTGATGTCATGAGTTTCTAATTTTGCCAACTTGCTGAAATGGCATCTATTCATTTTTTTTATATATCAAGCTGCCTAAATTGTTTCTAACAGTTGGAAATAACTGAAGCTGTTTTCCTCAGTTATTCTGCCAGTTTTCCATCTTCAGAAACTGGAAGCAGAAAGACAAGAGTTTCTGAGAACTTATTATCAGCTTGCTTCTTCCTTGTTCACCTCACATCAATGACATCTATCAGTCTAAAAATCTCAAATCTTAACATACTCTGCTTTTTATTACCTGTGTTAGTTGTTTTTAAGTTGTTGTTTTGTTGAGTTGTTTTTGGTTTTTTGTTTTGTTCTAAGTGTTCAAATGCGATTAAATATTAAGAGGGGTTTGCTTCTGGTTGTGATGGTTTGGCTGTGCTTTTTAAAAGTCTAAGATTGACCTGAGTGTTCGAAATGTAATGTGCTAACTGTAGTTCCTTTTACTTAAAATTGCTTAATCTGTGGGATAAATTATAGATGCTGTGTTTTCCCTGACATGATGGCTGTTTGTGTTTACTGTGTGGTGAAGTGTGGGCTTGTCAAACCTTCCCTCCAGTATCTCTTACACTGCGGTGGTGAGGGCAGACTGACTCGCTCAGAGCTGGCTGTCAGCTCTGAGCTGCTCTGACAGCTCTGGCAAAAGTCCTTCCCTTTTACAGCAGCTGCCAATGTCATCTGTCACCTTCAAACATGTTGTCAGCACGGCTACTTGATGTGTAGGTGGAATGTTGGTCTATACCTACAAAGGCTGTGCCTTAGCTATATATAAATATATTTAAAAATAGATTTTGCTTATTCATCCTTGAGGTTTGGGGTTGTTTTCCTACTAGTCCTCAAGGAAGTAAATCAATAGTGTGTGACACTTGGACACAGAAATACAACAGACAGGTTTCTCCTCTTGCTTCCTTTTTATGTTGTACAATACTTGGAGAGAAGCTGATAGCAGATGTCTCTCATCTAATCCTAAATCTTTCTTTCATTGATTTCCAAAAGTAAGGTAGAACAGCTTTGGTGGACTTAACAGTGCTAGGTTAATAGACTTGATGACCTTAGAGGTCTTTTTCCAACCTCAATGATTCTATGATTCTGTTATTCTATTTCAACACTTAAAATGTTGTATTTGGATTTTATATTATTTATAGTAAAAAATTGATTGTTAACAGGCCTTGCTACTGTTTATCATACAATCACAGAATATGCTGAGTTGGAGGGGACCCATCAGGATCGTTGAGTCCGACTCCTGGCCCTGTGCAGGACACCCCAAGGATCACACCATGTGCCAGAGTGTTGTCCAAATGCTTCTTGAACTCTTGTCAGGCTTGGTGCTGTGACCACTTCCCTGGAGAGCCTGTTTGAGTGCCCAACCACACTCTGGGAGAAAAACTTTCTCCTGATACAAACCTAAACCTCTCCCGACTCAGCTTTGTGCAGTTTCCTCAAGTTCTGTCATTGGTCACCAGAGAGAAGAGATCAGTGCCTGTCCCTCTACTTCTCCTTGTGAGGATGCTGAAGACCTCAGTGAAGTCTCCCTTCAGTCTCCTCTTCTCCAGGCTGAACAAGCCAAGTGACCTCAGCCACTGCTCATACAGCTTCCCCTCCAGAACTTTCATCATCCTTGGCTTTTTTGAACTTGGAATGAGTTGTTGAAGGAAAAGTTAAGGGAGTTTTTCCATTTCTTCCAACTTTTTGAACTTCTGTCTGCTTCTGTAAGAGCTAATAATAATAATTTTCTGTGAGAGAGATGGATTTCATATCTGGTAATACAAATGGAAACATGATATTCTCACAGTAAGGCGTATTCTTATAAGAAAATCTGAACTAAAAGACATTTCAGAAAGCTAAGACAAGCCAGAATTTTTTCTATTTAAGGATAAAATCTGTGCTCCCCAGGCATAACAGAGCTCACACTTAGAATACATCACCACAGGGACTAGAAATTAATTTCTTGATTTTTCCTAGTTGCCTTTCTAAGTTTGCGATATGTGGCCTAACAAGTAGTTTTAGGGAAGCATAGTAAATTTGTCATTAAGTAATCTAATCCCCAGCTAGGTATGAGTCAAAGAAACATTAGAGTATTTTTCTATACCATCTCACAGTTTATTTTCGCTTTTATTGTAGATTTTGTATAAGTTAGGGGAGATAGTCTTATGCTTAGCCCAATGATTGAGAGTCAATGGTGGAGGATTTCATTCTTTTTATCCACTGGATAGTTATCTGTATTTATTATGCATCACAACCTCTAAACAGAGGTGCTGACCTCTGCTTGGACCACAGAAGCATAGAATTATTCAGGTTGGAAAAATTCTTTAAGATAATAGAGTTTAACACTTAACCCAACAGCCTGTTTGAATGCTTGATGATTCTTTCAGTGAGATTTTTTTCCTAATATCCGAGCCAATAGGCCTCTTATCTTTGCAAGGACATGTGTCATGGGTTCCTGGTCAGTGGATATCTTTGTACATACCAAGAAGAGCTGTGCAGAGGCATCACACTGAAAAAGTCTGAAAGGACCAGGTAGCAAATCTGATGGAGTTGATTGTTCTGAAGGAAGCGTTAGATGTGACAAGTTTGGTGATAATAATTAGATGTACTACTAGGTCGCTGTGAGGTTTAATTCATTAGTAGGTCTTACTCTTTCATGTAAGCATAATTCTTGATTTTGTCTGGGAAATTTATGTTAGCTCAAGCCATAAGAGGATTGTGGAGGTACAAATCAAATAGCTGAGCAGAAAGTACCAGACATAAAGCCTTATAAAATTCCTCTTGTAACATCAGTAAGAGTAAGAAAATACAGTACTTTCTCTGATGGAAAGACAAAGGCTGTCACAAACAGGTTGAACTGTGGATCTATGGCATTGCTTTGAAATAAAACATGATAATATAATCAGAAAACTTTCTCTCGGATAGTTAGACTTGTAGGAGAACACTGCCTGCCTACTTTTTTGTAGGTAGATGTGGTAAGAAATGATTGTGAAATATAATCTGTAAAAAGGCTTATTAGAATGTGTTAAAAAGCTGCATGGCAAAAACTTCCTTCTCTTGCTGAGCTTTGGGACATCTGCTCTTTTAGCTCATAAACATGTTTTCCTAGAAGCCAAAAATCAGTATGAAGCACAAATGCAGAATTTTCTTTGTAGCTGAAAATGTTTATTTGAACCTTATTTCTATCCTTCTAAAAAGCTATGCAAAGGTGGCTTTTTCTTATATTTTGTATATGTATATGTATGGTAGCCTTGCAAATGCTGTTCTATTTAAGTTTATGGTTAGTCTAGCAACATAGGAAGGATCAGTTATTTAATAAATAGTGTATTTGCAATTTTTCCTGGGAAACACCTCAGCTTCAGCTATGGAGCTCTGTTTTTTAAAGGGAGTCCTGAATTCAGCATGTCGAAGAAGATTCATTCTTCTGAAAATAATTTGATTAAATTGTGTTTGGCTCTGTGGGTTAAATGCCATTCCAAGGCCTTTCTTTTAATCCATCACATCTGCCTCTATCACAGCATCTCAGCACTGCTCCCTGCAGCACCCCATGGTGTGGCACCTGCTATGTTGACTGGCATGTCTACCTTTCTCAGTAATTACATGTGAATCTAACAGTTGTGTAAGCATCCAAATTTCTAGATGACTGATCACTACTGTAGCTTGTTGGTGTGTTATTTTTAGTCCTCTTTTTAAACCCGCAGCCAGATCAACTTGCCTTGATGAAAGAACATAACACTGCTGAAACGCAGTTAATGGCACTTAATTACTTTTATTTCCTGTAGCTTTCTGGTTTCTTTTGGAGAATGATGACCAGTTTTATCTTTAAAATAATGCCATGAATCATTCTATCTCTCAGAAATTTCAACAAGGTATTATATGGTTTATCTATTTTAGGGGGCTGTCACTAGTGCAGATGGTCTTAGTCCCACTGATAGTGAGGGTAGCTGCCAGGATCTGCTCTGAAAATTAAACTCACATATTTGTATTGCATGCAAAAAAGTAGCCTCCAATTAATACATTGGCACTTTGTTTTCAGCTTTTTGCCTCAGTACTATTAGAAAATATTAATAAAAATGAATTTATCGAGTTGAGGTCATGATTCAGAGTTTATTGAAGTCAGCAGAGATTTCTTTGAATTTTTAATTGATGTGGAAAAAACATTAAAAATATCTTTAAGCTCCTTTGGCTTGTATACATATTTTAAATATTTTCTTGAGTGGGTGTTAAGCTGAGAGTTTGGACTTTGGACTTTGGAAATGAACAAATAATTGTGTTCATATATGTTGGAAAACAAAAGAGATATTTGTGTGTTTTAATAATTTAAGTTGTTAATGTCTCAGGTAAAGACTTTTAAAATGTGACTTATTCTAACAGCATCACTTAACATGATTTGATCTCTGTAGGAGGAAGGCAGTTCATTACTGAGTTCTCTATTTCTCAGCTGGCTCCACCACTTTACAGCACAGTACTGTTTATTTTTTTACTAGGTCATTGGTTTCCACAGTAGGTCATCCTTTCTGCTAAACAGCTTGGCCTCCTATGGAGACAGAATCTGCGACCTTCTAAGGCTTCCTTGCTTGGGAGATGTCAGGTCTGCTTTAAAGAATAACTATTTAATCAGAAGAAAATTTTCACTGGTGAAGTGTTAGGATGTACAGATTATTTCAAGGAAATTTCTAACTTCAGCACTTCACAGGAAAGTACAGCAAAATGTTGTTGAAAAAATACATCTTTTCATGTAGAATGCTGACAAATAAAAGAGATCCTCTCTGTGACTCCAATGCCTGAGGTTAATTGTATTTTTACATTTGCATGGAGTCACATTCTGTGGAACAGAAATGGAAGGAAGAACAATTCTTTTTCTTCCTTTCTGAAAGTTTCATCATCTGTCCATGATATATATTTTCAATATGAGCTTTCAAATTTTATTTATGTTTTTTTACTGAACAGGAAGATTGTTAAAACTCTTTTTCCTCCCCATCTCAACAGTGTTGGTTGGAGTTTTGTGTATGTGTGTCTGTTTGTTTGTTTGTTTGTTTGAATAGAAAATAAATTTTAATTAATCAAAACAATGAGGAAGAGAGAGTGTAATGAGATCTCAGATTAATTTCCTAAATTTTGTCTTCAGTACTATTCGTCTTTTCATTTCAACTTTCATGTAATCCTTTCAAAAATACCCTTTAATTACAAAGGGTGGAATTTCATTTCTTTGCTAACATTAAATACAGAAGTAATCTGTATGCTATTGCAGATTTATGAAGAGAACACCTTTGTGTTTACAAGATATTATATACAGCAAGGTAATCAATCCTCTACTTTCATGTGCTTTGTTTGTCAGCCACTACAAATAATTTAGAAGAAGAGTTTTTAACTTATTTGCTGGAAATTGACTCTATGAAATTGTAAAATTAATCTGCTCTTCTAATCTGCTTTACATCTTTGTTGATATTTATTTGCTGCATTATATTACGAGCACATCTTTCTCAGATATTAAGTGATTTCACAGCTAAGTGCTTGAAGGAGCAAGTACTTACAAATCTTTTTAGACAACTTTCTGCATCAGAACTCAGAAGTTGACCAATGCTACCAAACCAAACCAAACTCCAAAAGGCAAATTCACCACCCACAAATTAGTTTCTTGTTTTTGCTCTTTTATACTGTGATAGGGCATTTGTCCACACTGAAGAAATGCAAAAGCAGTAAAATATATCCCTTATTCTGCAATGCATACAAGTCTCTCAAGGTGGAATAACATTGAGAATCAGAGGACTCTTATAGACTTTTTATGCACAGCATTTCTTGGTTTCTTTTTTCCTTCAAAGAACAAAGAGTGTGTCAATAGGATTCTTAGGAAAGGTACTTTTTACTACTACTTTTACCCAGAAATATTTCAGAGTATGATCAGAGAAAAACATCATTTCAGGGCGCAAGAGCACACAAGATCCTCTTTCACCACTAGACCCAGTTAGGTCCTTAGAACATGTGTTCAACAGCACATCTTTGCTGAGAATTTAATCTGGCAGCAGTATTCAGAGAAATGCATTTGACAGGTGGGGATTTAAGTTAAGCAGAGCCCCTTCCACTCAGTGTAGTAGACTGAAAGACTCCATCCTTTATATGTAATTTTTCATAGTTGGGACTCCAGTCAAAGATTCAGCCTGTGCTGAATTCCCATATTTCTTTTAGAGCATCCCAAACCACCTTATCCTTCAGCAAAATATCAAGGGGCTGAAGTGTGAAAAGAACTTTTTCCTTATGTTCAGATGGACATTTGAATACACCCATTGCCTCATATTCCATCACTGGGCACCACTGGACAAAGATTGTTTCCTTCCCACTGGGCATTTATGTCCATGGATGAGAGTCTGGTATATGTATGGCATTTATGTACATGAATCAGTCCAGCTTGATGTCTACCAGGACATTTTTTGTCAAGCTGCTTTCCAGTTGGTCAACCCCCAGCATGTACTGGTGCAGCACAAGGTTGTTCCTCCTCGGGTGCAGGACTTTGCACTTCTACTTGTTGTGGTTCACACAGTTCATGCTCATTTCTCCAACATGAAAAATCTCAGGATAGCTTTGTGGCTTTGATTTCCCCTCTGATTTTCCTTTCTTTCCCGACCTTCATCTGAATGGCGCAGCCTAATTATATCTACTTGCAAAGTTATTGGGGGAAGAATGTTCTCCCTTCTGTAATTTCGTGGAAAATAATTCAAGAAATCCAGACTAGAAAGAGGAAAAGGTCACTGTTGACTCTGTGACCTTGATGTTACAGTGCTTTCTTGGGTCACTTGCTCCAAAAACAGCTCAGTAGAGCACAGGCTCTTCCAGCAGCAATGACCCTCCCTTTGGTACCTGTGCTGGGAAGAAGGTTTTCACATCAAGATTCACACACTGAGAATTTGGCATTTCAATTCAAAATGTCACAATAAAAAAATTCATTTACAAGAAATTTTCACACACCATCTATTAAAATTATGGATGGATCTTTTTAAAAAGCAAGCCTATGCAATAATAAAGAGATAATTCTATCCGGAGCAGTATATCTGGTCTCAGTTTCTTTTCTTGAGCCAGAAAACTTCTAAGGGTAAGGTGTCTTCTTTTACCTTTGATCCTGAATGAGGGATGGACTGAGTTATTTTGTAACCATATCAAACCTATAATTAAACTTTGATCCACAAAGGACATTTGAAAATTACTGCATTTCAATTCTTTTTGTGGTTTCTCTCTTCCTTTTGCAGCTCTTCCTAAGAAGCAGTGTGATGATGCCTTCTGTAGCATGTAAGGACAGCACTAAATGAGTCTGTTGCAAAACCATATTGAGAATTTTGCACATTTCTACTGGAAACCCAAATGAGGCTTCTCTGAGGTTTATGTATTAAAAAAAAAAAAAAAAAAGGTTGTTTGCAAGGTTTTATAGTAGGTGTTATTGCATTTTACAACAATAATGTATGCCAAGGTAATCTTAAAAAAAAATAAAGTGGAAAACTGAGAATTCAGTAATAATCTTAATAAAGATATGAGAACAATATTTCAGAGATGTTTGTAGAGAATTAACTGACATTTAGGAAAAAGAAAGTCTTATTAAATATTTAAAGGTTATTTGAAGAAACATTCAATGTAAAGCAATTATAAACAAAGGTGATTTAATCTCTGGAAATTGCTGCTCAGCCATTTAGGGAAAACACTGAATATGCTGTTAGGCTGCCTGTTTAGCAAGTGCAGTAGCTTCAATAGCTATTTAAGTTATTTAGGTTCAGTGCACTGTACTGTACAGGAATCCAGTACTATACATACTTAGATGCACACTGTTCTGGAAGTGACAGCCATGTGATAAGCACCACAAATGTTTACAACCAGAAATAGTTATTAGGGCTACCATATGTTTGGGTTTCCCTACACATGGTCTTCTTTTTATCTTCCCAGAATGGTTTTCTCTAAGTGGAAGAAGCCTTACCTTGGCCACCTGCTTCAACTCTCAGATGGTTGGCAGTGTGAATGGGAAAGTGGCTCTGAAGGAGCAACTGGCCATCCTATGCTCAGAAACAGAAGTAGTGAGTCTGAAAAAAGGATTCCCATGGGTCCACATGCACAAATGACCTGCACAGAATGTTTGAGGTACCTCTGGCATGTCCTGGAATGTTCTTGCTTACTGTGCATGTCCAGACACTTGGTTTGCTCATACAAATCTGCTATAGTCATAACAGATGATTTTGTCTTTACTGGCCATAAAATACTTGGTAGCAACATGAGCATCCTCTAAGGTCTTAATGTTTGCTCTACCTATCAAGTTATAAATTAGAAGAGTTCTTTAGTAGTCCGAATCTCAGCTCATATATCTTTAATTAAACAAGATTTCTCATTTTATTCAAGTAATCTGGTGAAAGGGTAATTTCTTGCTCTCTATAAAAAAATGGGGCCTTGTCCTGAAATCTGTAAAAGTTGCAGTGTCTTGGCCAGTGTAGATATTCTTTACATAGAAAGACCATGGATATAAAGTGTCATGTGTTTCTGCTAGCATGAAATCTTGTACCAAGGTATAGTATGGTATGAAAAAGGTATATTGGGTTCTTTCATTTTTTTCCTTTTTTTTTTTTCCAGTGTCTTTAGGGATTATATGAAAATGGAAATTGTATCAATGAGTGTTAACACTTTTTTATACAAAAAGTCCTGAGTGTGTCTTCTCTTAATCTTTTATCAGGATTTGACAGGCTGAGATAAGAATAATAAATCCTATTCTGTCATGACTATTTCAAGGCTTAGAAGACCATCTTGCAAACCTAACTCAGGTAATTTTGCTGCAATTATCAAAAAAATAAGTTTTGACTTGTACGGCATTCTAAGATATTTCAGGATTATTAAAAATCAAATGTTTTTAAAAAAGTATTCATAGTATATTTCAAATGGTACAAGGTACTAGCTCCCTGTCTCAACTCATAATAACTAGAGGGAGATTGCATATGCATTATAGTAAGCAATATTTACTTGCTAAAATAAATTATTTAGAAAATGTATTTTTATATATGGTTAAAATGAACATATTTGAAAATTATTACATGTTACAATGATTTAAAAAATAAAGGACCTTGATTGTCCTAATTAGGAATCACAGTAAACACATAATGAACAAGACCATTCATAACCATTCATAATTAATTTCATTACCTGTTTGCATTTTTTTGGTACATTCCTATGGCATGCCTTTGAATAATTTAAAAACATGTCTGATTTTATTAAAAATCTTGGTGTATTACCTCAAAATCATTTCCCCCACAATGTAAGCAATACAAAGAAAATACATACTTTATAAGATGTTTCATCTCTAGTATTAGTGAGAATATTAATGTGGAAAAATTTACCTGTCTTAGGTTGTTTTTTTTTTTTTTTTCTATCTTCTGTTTATATTTCATGTTAATAGTTGGCACAGTCTAAATGGTGTAACCTAGTTGTTGGAATACAAATGAGANTACCTGTCTTAGGTTGTTTTTTTTTTTTTTTTCTATCTTCTGTTTATATTTCATGTTAATAGTTGGCACAGTTTATATGGTGTAACCTAGTCGTTGGAATACAAATGAGAGTTTACTAAATTTTAACCCTATTTTGCCCAGTCCTAACTACATGTCCTTAAGCAAGGCACTTATCTCAGTTTTACAGACAAGAAAAGTTTTTGCCTATCTACCCAACAGGGATGTTAAGAGGATTAATTTGTTAAAAGCATGAAGATTTAAGTAAAAGTGAAGCATTGCTGGTAATGTGTCTGACTCCAGTTGGAGCAAAGAAAGCAAAGTTTTGAAAACTCAAGGCATTTGCAATGTAGTGTTGCAGACATAATCACAAAAAAACTCTTTTGGTCATATTTGAGCTGTTTAAGACTTTACCACTTCTTGGATTTTGTTACCACCCTTGAACTTTGTTACTTTAACTGATGACTCCTAGTCCACTTCAGCCCTGAAAGAACTGGTGATTATAAGCTTCTCTGGAAAGCATTTTAAACTATTTTACTGTGTTCCCACACACCAAATGATTTCTGTTCATGTACTCACTCAACCATTCATTCATTTTTTTTATTTCAGCCAAGCAGTTGGTACCCTGGAGGAGTCAGAGGACAATTTCTTGAGGTGTGTGAATTGCCCTGCTGCAGTCAGTCTGACAGCTTTCTGTACTAATTTGTTTTGTTTAAAGGGTACAGCCCACTCAAGGTTTGATAGGGGAAGGTTAGAGGTGGAATCTCACAACTCTGTAGGCAGAGTCTTGTTGCAGTTCTTAGAGGTTGTGTAGCTATGGCCATCTGAAGGGAATTACCTGTCTCAAAGGACATCTTTTTCTTTCTTGTTCTACATTATAGTGGGTGACTAATAGAAAGAGGTTTTAATTAAAAAAATTATTTCATTTAGTGTGAAGCTTTAATTGTAGCAAGCCTTAATCCTTTTGTTTATATGAATTCTGGCCTGTGGTTTGGGTTTTTCTTTATTGCCTGTCCCAAGGGTGCCACATGAATATTTTCTCAGGTTTTTCATTTGCCTTGGAAATTATCTGAGATTCCACTCTGCCCTCCAATACACTCTTTTTATTTGCTTTCCAGTTCCAGTCAACCATGCTGGAGTCAGGCACACACACTTTTAGTTTGAGCCAGTCTCAGGGTGGACTGGCACAGCTCCATTCACCAGAGCTGTCAAGCAGAGTGACCCAAGATAACCCACTATATATAAAGAGGTGAGGCTGAGAACAGCACTGCAAATGATGTAAAAAAAAGTTTACTGTGTGGGAGTTTTACTCTGTGGGAAGGTGTCCTCTGCTGTGGTACTGATGGAAATCCAAGATAAAAGCATTTATGCATTTTGCTAGAAAACAAACAAACAGGATAGGTTTGTTTCACTAAGATTAGGGATGCTATTGACAGAATTGAAAACAAGATTGAACTTCTTGATTAATTTTTGGCAAGGAAAAGGAGAAGCCACAAAGACCCTAAAGTAATGTATACTTCATTCTTTTGGTGTTGCCCTTAGCGCACCTGTGAAAGAGTTATGCGCTTGAGTTACAGTGATTAATTACCTCTGACCTATCAAAACCCGAAGAAAAGAACAAATCTGCATTCTTGGTTAGGGCTGATTAGACTCAGTGACCTTGCATTGACCAGTGATTTTGTTGCTACGTGAAATTCAGGGTTTATATCCAGATATTGAAGAACTTATATTCCTGTGGGAGACTGGAAAAAAAAGAGAAATAATTTTGGCGCTTTTATTAGCACAAAATGTTCCTCATGCACAAAACAAGATCTCTGTGTCATTTCGACAATTGCAAGAGATTTTTAATGGAAAAACAATACGGCTTGAAAGATACCAGAAGAGGTGGCTTTGCTGTACTACATGAGTGTCTCCCCTTCACCTTTTGAAGTCACAACAGTGTTCCAAGAAGGGAACACTTTGTTACTAATATACATGCAAGCCTCTGTTCCTGCTGATCTGCAGGCTGAAAAGTATGTCTTGGTCACTTTTCAGGGCACTGATCTGAAGAGCCAGGATTTCTTGAGGTTTATACTAAAATAAACAGACAAGAAGATGGTGGCAATGCATGGAGTGCCTTCCTGTGAGAATGAATGCATTTCTCTCCCAGTTGTGTCAGGGCTTTTGTCAGTCATGTCTCTAAAAAAAAAAAAAAACATTCTCAACCATCCATGCATTTGTTTTGACTCTTTGATCAGTGCNCTGTACTACATGAGTGTCTCCCCTTCACCTTTTGAAGTCACAACAGTGTTCCAAGAAGGGAACACTTTGTTACTAATATACATGCAAGCCTCTGTTCCTGCTGATCTGCAGGCTGAAAAGTATGTCTTGGTCACTTTTCAGGGCACTGATCTGAAGAGCCAGGATTTCTTGAGGTTTATACTAAAATAAACAGACAAGAAGATGGTGGCAATGCATGGAGTGCCTTCCTGTGAGAATGAATGCATTTCTCTCCCAGTTGTGCCAGGGCTTTTGTCAGTCATGTCTCTAAAAAAAAAAACGTTCTCAACCATCCATGCGTTTGTTTTGACTCTGATCAGTGTTCTGCAGTGAGTGGTATCCCAGGTGCTGAGTTCCTACAATAGGCAGATCCTGTTTACAGCTTTTAAGCTGCTGCAGGCCCTTCTTCCTGTCAGACTCATCTTCTCACAGTATGAGTAATCTCCAGATTTTTTGTTTGTTTGTTTATTGTATGTGTTTAATTATAAACAATAGAGTTTGAAAGCATTTAGCTTGAATGGTTTGAAACTAATATAAAATGCTAGTTAAAACTTTTGCTGGTCCATTGAGATTCACATTCCATTCAAGTAAAAAAAGGTATTTTAATGTGTAAAATCACATGTATAACATAGATAGTAGTTTAATACACTTTTGAATACTGAGGTAGTAATTATACTTTACTTTGAGTGAATTTAAGGAGTGCCAAGAAAAATATTTGTTTAGTTTTAGTGAAGTGAGTTTTGGCAGACTATCAGTTAAGTTTCCTGAGGTATTTTACATCAGTATTTTTAATTGTGCATTGTTCAGTAAAAATTTCCACACACAATGTGCTAAGAAATAATAGACATCCTCATAATGCCTGAATGTAAAAAAGTAATCAAAGTTCCAAAAATATAAAATTGATGGATCAAAACTGTAAAGTGAAAGGAGAAAAAACAGAGATGGTTTCCTTTTATTATTAGTTTTAAAATATTGAGAAACCTGATCTAGTTTTAATTGTCTGTTTCACCTATGCATTTCTGGTGTGTTTTTTACTTCCTCCGAATCTGGGCAACTTCAGTAGGAGTGATATTGCCCCTCTAGGCCAGATAATGCTACTCATTTTCTGTGTTTATATGACTGTTCAATCTATACTAAAGAGACTGATGGAGTCCTGCTGGTCATAAGTGCTGCTGGCTATGGGAGGAATGATATCCAAGCACCTTTCAGCAAGGGGATGATTAATCCGTGTAAGTGTAGTTCATATTTCTCTCTTTCTAGGGATTTTTGAGCAGGGCTTTCAGTTCACAAATCTGTTTCTTGTTTCACCCCTGCATTCTATTTATGTCAGGAAAGACTAAGGACCTGCACTTTCTCCGTGATGGGGATGTAGTAAGTTTTATGTTCCACAAAATGAATGGCTGCGGGTAACCATAGGCTACATTAAAATCTTTATAACAGAGTTTATATATCCTGAAATCAGGGTGTGATTGACATAAGAACTGAAACCTTTTAGGCTTCCATCTAGTCTTTCATAGCAGACAATGAAAAAAGTATGTTATTCTCACAGTAGTCCAAATTATGAAGGAGAAACTCTTCAGAATTTTCCCTAAGTGAAATTTAGTTGCAGTATCATGCAAAATCATTCAGCTTTTGTCCACCATTTGGACACCTTCATTTCTCTACCAGCATAGTCCCCAGCTTACAGCAGCTCACCTTCGAATACCTATTCCTCACCCATTCAGCAATTTCTCCAGAAACTGCCTGGACTTTGCTAGTGCTATATGGCATGTTCTTAGTTTTACAAACTGATCTGGGAGTTTATTTCCCATTGTTGACCTCACAGATGAGAATTTCTTGCACTAGAAGAGCAGCTTCCCATAATTGTTAGCCTTTGGGAAAAACCTGAGGAGTACTTAAGTAAGGTTAGTATGTCCCCCTGCACATCTGCTGCTTCTCTCAATAGGGGCAGCCATTTCCCTCTCATTCCAAACTGCTGTGCTGAGTGTTTCAGGGAAATGTGGAGTGCTGAGAGAGACTATTCCTCTCTCCCATTGATGGTGGGAAACCAAACTGTCCCCAGTTTGGCTTTCAACACTTCCAGTGTGAAAACTAGGTGACAATAGACTAGAATTTCCAAGACATAGGATGCAGCTTTTCAAGGATGTGTTGCCTTCTCCAAATTTGCTCAGTGACAGAAGTCTTAAGTCCTTTTAGAATGATTGTGTGACTGGAATGACTGTGTTCTAAAGGCACTTCACGTGGACAGACATGCCATGTGGCTGGGGGAGGAATTGTATTTTTTGAAGTTAAGTGCATATATTCATGTATGAACTTT
Source organism: Pachyramphus minor (assembly GCA_013397135.1). Taxonomy (NCBI): domain Eukaryota; kingdom Metazoa; phylum Chordata; class Aves; order Passeriformes; family Tyrannidae; genus Pachyramphus; species Pachyramphus minor. Next base: position 356,065 of record VYXB01009182.1, on the reverse strand, counting down.
AAAAGTCCAGACTCTTGCACCACAGCTCAGGTTAAATCTTGTTAGTCTGAAGTATTTTTTCACTCTATTTTGATATCCTGTTTTAATCCATTACTACTCCAAATTTATTATAATTAATGCTGCTTTTTCATTAACCAGCCATTATACTGTTTTCTGAAGATAACAATCTCTTAGTAATGCATTATTTAAATGTGAGTCACAATAAAATAATAGAGTTTTACTGTACCTTTATTATTTATTTGCATATTTTTGTTTTCAACAGGCTTGTGATTTAAAACTACTCTGCGAATTAAATGTACTTTCAAAATAGTTATCATAATGTACTGAACATTTGCTATTGATTAAATGATTACGACTATTAAAAGGCAGAAAACAATTATTTATTGTTTAATAACTAGTGAATAACTATCTTTTAATATACTATTAAAATACTCAAAATATTTAAAATGCATTTAGTACAATATGTCATTTTTTTATTTAGCATAGTTTCAATGTGTTACTGTTATGGCTACAGCTATGTTAGCATAAGAGGGTTTAATCACATCTTTTGAGTTCTCTTAAAATATATATATGTAAATTACTTCTTTCTTTTTCATGAGAAAGGCTAGTAGATATCTAAAAGGATATAGAAAGATGACACAGCAAAATATGCAATTCTTACATCCATTTTATAGCATTGCCTCTCTCCATATTACTAAGAATCTCCTAGGCATGAAGAAGATGTTTCTTTCTATGATTATTGCATGGTAATTTTTCAAGTGTGTTCTTAGCACAGATATTTCCATACATATGTGTGTGTATATATATATACACACACACACGCACACACCCCTTTCATTTGCTAATTTTTTTTTCATGTGCAAACAGCAGATTACATTGCTGATGCCTTTTTGATGAGAAGACAGCTCCTCAAAAACGAAGCAGGTTCTCAAGCGATGCTTTTCTTTGTGTTCTTACTGATATTCTTTTTTGATCCCCTGCTCAAGTGATGGTTGTTATCAGTGTAAGTTGAGGACTGGATCTGGCTCTCTCTTGCAATCTTCTGCTTTCTGTAGCACTAACAGAGTGAATCACTCCAGGGTCCCAAACAGCTAAACACTTGAGCATGCATTTAAGGGAACACAGTTATTTGAAAATCACAGAAAGGGGTAAATTGAAACTATGATCATATTAGACACATAGTTAAAAGCTGTAGAAAAATACTTTCCCTTCATTGCCACACTGTCCTGCTCTCCCCATGGTGTCTGTGAATTACCTCTCTCTGTCCAGTCCGTCACCTTATAGGGTTTTTCTTTCATGTCATGCCTGCCAGATAATGGACTCAGGCAAAGTGTTTGTATTTCTAATCTGTGAGGATCAGTGTGAGATTCAACTGGGAATCTAATATGCCTCTCTTCTCCCAGTATAAAGAAATGGTGGGATGGAGATGACAATTACAAACTTGTTTCACGCATGTAAATGCATATTTTTCTATACATTCAAGGTAAATAATGTTATCCTACTGAAATGTAGCACACTGGGAGTGACTGGAGAAGAGTCTTTCAGTGTAAATCTATAGCATGTAGCTCACATCCAGCTTGCTTGGAGTGCAGCAAAATAAATGCACAAATATCTGAACAGTCCATGTTGACAAGGGCAGAACTTCTTGTAGCTCTGTAATGGCACTTGCTTACCAGATTATTTTTTAAGTAAGTAAGAGTGCCCTTATCACAAACTTGATCTTACTGAACTTGAATTTTAGGTTGATTCATGGTATTTTTTATATGTTGTATGGATATTTCTCTATTTGTATGTAAAGAAGGGAAGTTTAAGATATGAGGTGCTATGCCTTAATCAGAAATGACTATAAATATGAAGCTGAAATGTTCAATATACCTTACATCTATATTTAGAAATTTATTAAAATTAGGATGGAACTATTTCTTGCCTTCCTTGGTGTTTGCAAACCAAATGGGAATGTATTAGACTGATAAAGTTTTGCAAAGCATGTTATAATAGTGGTATCTTATATTTCCATTGCAGCCATATCTAAAAAGGAAATAAATCAATGAACTATTTTTGAAGTACTTTTTCATGTTTTCTCTAGTGCATAAACTCTATGATAAAAATGATTTTCTCAATCACTGCTACAGCAGCTTCATGTATTTCACTAACAATTGCTTTCCACCTTTGATAAAATTGCAGAAAATATCTCAAGTACAAAATTATTTCTCCCAGTATACAGTGGAACATTTTTAAACTATAAATTCAGTGGTAATTTCATGGTAGATATGAAATCTTCTTTGTTCTGTTCCTTGTCACTCCCTCCCACCCAACCTTTTCAATTTTTAACTCTTTAACTGTCAGATCTTTCTCTGTTTTCTCAGGCTTTTAAAATGGAAGAACTATGAGCACTAATAGTAATCAGAGTTTAAAGGTGCATTCATAGCAACCAAAGCTTGAAGACACATTCATAAATGCTTTCTAAAGTTAGGAAATAAGAGAGAAATAATTTCCTAATGGACACATATAGTATATTTGAAAGTATTTAATCAATTTAAATCAAATATATACATATATTTACATAAATATGTGCTGCCATACAGAATTTCATAGAGTATACATTATCCATAATGGTGTATTACTGTACTGTCTTCATAGATGCATTAAAACATGTAAAGCTGAAGTATGACTTAATAGTCCCTAGATTCTGATATTACCAGGCAGCTCCTGGGAAATCTGTTACTTTATAAGTATTAAAGTAACAATTTCTGAAGCTTCAGATTAATTCTAGATGTTTCCAGATTGGATTTTATGCATAATTTATTGTTCATTTGTTGCACCTCATTTTGCAAAGTCTGTGCATTTCTACCCATGAGTTAGACCATTCACTTCAAGAATGTGTTTAGAAGTATTAGGTGAATAAGGGAAAGATATCTGTAAACTTGATCCATGTCTATTTGTATACCCTCAGGTACCTCCTCTGCAAATCAACTTAGTCATGTCATTTCTCCTGGTTTCTTCGAACTTTGATTTAGTTCCTAAATCTTGCACAGTAAGAGTCTTCACATCACTTTTGTTTGATAACAGAGTTTGTTTAAGGCAGCTAAACTACTTTTTTCATGTTGTCTCTTGAACTGTTCTAAAGTACTCAATGATTTTTTTAAGAAAAAAAAATTGCTCTCCTGAGCCTCAAGATGAATAAATGAATCAGTTCCCTGTAGTTGTTTAAAGTCCACGAATTGAAAATGTTGACTGTGTTATTTTTCATGTTCAAAAAATCATTTGAAGTATTTATCCGTATCAGTCATTGATCAAGCTGAGATCAAACTCTGTGCTCTTTTAGTATGATCAGAGACAAGTCTGTAACTCTTAAAGGTAAATAATGTTGGTGTTGGAATTCTGGTGTCTCATTCAAAATATTACCATGTGCACCTGTCTCATCTCAGTAGAAGCTGCTGAGTATTAGGAGACAAATCTCTGTTTCCTGGTACCTCCTTTTTGTCCCATAGCCCTGTACATGCACATTCTGCTCTGCAGAGAGGCAAGGAAGGGGTATTGATAGAGTCGTTCTGTTTTCTAGCAGACGGCAGAAACAGGCAAACCAGGCCAAGCTTACAATTTTAGCAGTTCTTCCTCATCAAGTATGTGTGTTTCTCCTTTTACTGCTTAAAGACTGTTCCCACTGTCATCTGTGTTCTTGTTTTTAATTCTCTGATAACTGAAGGATGAGAATAGCTAGAGTTACAGAGGGGCTTAAGAGTAAGCCAGGAAAAAGAAAAGGTGAGAAAATTGTTCTGCTTTTTAGAAAACAAAGACTTTCTGGGCTCCAACATATATGAATTTCAATCTAACATTTCTGATTGATACTAAATAAAAAGCTATCATGAGGCACACTCAGTTAATTTCTCTGATTTCCTTGATGAGGGGATGTAACAAATTTTCTACAATCTGGTTCAGCAGATTATCTTATATCAGTGTAAAAGCTGTGCTCTGATCAGTAATTGTTCACGATCAACATGCTGAAATGTTATCCAAGATAAGAGCTTGGTGAGTTTATTGCCTGGGAAGTATGTTACCTGGGTATCAGTAAGGCATGTGACTGGTTCAGTATTTTTATCTCACAAGAACTAAAGTCCAGGTTTCTGTGAAATGACTACATGGATTATTTTATTGTCTTGGTATGGGACCAATGATGAGGATCCTGAAATATTGTCAGTGTTAAAATCTCTTTTCTCAGCATTATATCAAATTATGTAGATTTCATCTGATTGGTTCAGGGCCAAGACATGTCTCAGCTTTGTTGTTAATATTGGGGCTTACTGTAGAGGCAAATATTTATTCTTTTGAGAAACCATTCCTTTTCTTGCACCCAAATATCACTGAATAGCCCACAAAGAGGAATCTGTCATTTACTCCAGCTGATTGGAAATTTGGTTGCCTTTTTCTGTTCTTCCTCCATAATGCTTCTTCCCCCATAATGCTTCTTCCCCTCATAAGATTAATTCAGTTAAAAAACCGCCCAACCAACCAAGCAAAACCAAACACCTTTTTGAAAATGAATATTTCAGCCACAGGCAACAGAGCGGTTCTTCAAAGTCCTAACTGCCCCCTCACACCCCACTGGCATCATGTGTGCAATGCTCTATACTCATCTTCTCTGTAAGTATCTTAGCTCAGAGAGGAAACCTAAGAAATTCCTAATTTTCTCTAATCCTCCCTGTCCTGAGTCCTGTTGGTGAGAGCTGAGGTGCCCAGTGGGTTCCAGTATCAGGTACAGCAATTAAGCTCTCACTGATAAAGAAAAGCTGTAGGGGAGCAGGCAAGCTCAAAGGCTCAGCACTCATTGTGAACTTCCCCAGAACACTTAACAGGATAAACAAAAGCAGAACTCAGGTAAGCACAAGGCAACAGAATTGTTCTCAATCATTATACCACCTTTATACCTCCATAAAATTTTTGTCTTGTTTCAGTTTTGAAACTGAAGTTTTCTTTGCCTTTGTTTCAATGCTTTTAAAATGCTTTTAGACACACACACACACGATTCAACTTGTAAAGTAGTTATAACTTGCTCTGCTTTTCTTGCAGGAATACAAAGAGAGCCCTACATACTATAAATTTATATATATATAGAATAGGTTATTAGAGGTACCTGCTGCTTTTTTGTGAAAATGGTATTTCCCTTTAGGGGAGTGATCTTGTTAATGCACTTCATTTCAAGGGTGTGCCAAATTTGCTTGATAGAGCTGTACATTTATAAAAAAAATAATAACTAAAACAAACAAACAAAAACCCCACAAAAAAACCCCACGCAAAAACCAGAGAATCATTCAAAAGCAAAACCTCTCCTTCATCTGAAATGGCATTCAAAGACACAGGGTTGAAGTCTCTCTGTGTGGCTGTGTAGCAGAGCTCCTTGGCAGTGTCTTGTACATCTGGGAGTCTTGTTTTCTCATCTGTCAGTCACAGGACCAAGCTGCAGTATGTTATTACTTGATCACTAAGGTAGCAAGTTGGAAAATGCTGTCTTTGTTGCTACACAGGTTTGGTTTGTGTCTTTGCACTGTTAGACTGGCATAGCCACTGCATCTGTTTGCTTTACCTCCCTGTTTACCTTTTTCCCTGCAGGACCTGTAAATTTGATATAAAACTAGGAAGGAAACAGAGCCCAGACTCTGCTGGAGAGAAATCTTGTTGAGTTGCTTTATTTTAGCTTAAATTTTTGTGGGAGTGGAAGAAAAGGGAGGAAGTTGCTAAAACAGTTCATGCTGTTCTACGTTCACATAGATTCCTGACAGTCTGTTCTCCAGGCCTGAAGGTTCAAAGAGATAATGGAAACATCCGGAGGAATGCCAAGAAGGCAGAGCGGGGTGATCCTCACCACAGTGTATCAATGAAAGTAAGAATGTTTCTATAATTTCCATAGAGTACAGTCTCTATATAGTGCTGGGAGGCTACTTACGTGATCAGAACAAAGACCCTTTTTTCATCCATGAAGATGAAACAGAATAGGTAAGCTGTGTTCTTTGATTCACTTCATTTAAAGAAAATATATTTGGAAGTAAAATCTGAGAACTCAGTTTTAATTACTTTAGAGATCTCCTGGGAGTAATAGTGAAAAGGATGTAAACTTCAGGCTAACGAGAATCCAAGGGCTCCCTGAAACACTGTTATTCATGTCCCACGGACTGAGCAGTCTTTGTAAAAACAATTCGTTTCATCCAACTCTGTCTGTCCTCAAACTTCAGCAAAATTCATTTAAAACATCCCTGCTTGTGTTTTTCCCTCAGGAACAGCATACTATGAGAGCACAGACATAGCAGAAGGAGGTCTTACTATTACAGCTGAACTTTATTTTTTAATATCTAAGAGTTAGTCTCAGACTGCTTGGGTATATCATCTTCCATCTCTCTGTTGTGCTGTAAGGCCATTATATTTGTGCAAATGTGACTACACAGACAGCAAAAATGGGAAGTAAAAGATCCTCATCCCCTCCATTATGCATATAGAACTCTGAGATGTTTTACTGCATATTTAATGCTGTTTCTAATAAACAGGAACAAAAGTCCCAATTTTAATAGTGTTTGCATATTCAGTGAGAGTCTCTACATAATGAAGCCAAAGCGTAGATCTCCATGGATTTGATGTGCTTTAATTAGGCATTTCCTGAGCATCTCATAATGTTTCAGTACTGTAAACCCAAGGAGGGTAGAGTGTGAAAAGAGGCAACAAACTCATCAATATTTTACTGTGTGGGGGGAGTATCCTTATAAAAGTTAGACCATCTCAATGTTCTGAAGGCACCTGAAAATTAAATCCCTGCTTTTAAAAGGATAATTTTACTTTACACATATAAACACTACTGTGCTGAATGAGAAACAGATGTGATATTCTTTGCATACTTCTTGCACACTTTCACCTGTTATTATCAGCTGTGAGTGTCTCTCTTGAGATATAGCACACACCCACCTGACATTAGAGCAAAGGGTATCCAAGGATCTTCACCAGTTTAAGAGATTGGTCCCTGAAGTACTGATTGATCAGTTAACCTTTTACATTAAGTAATGGGGGTTTTTAACATAGTTTTTTTTGTTTCATCTCTTTAAATACGGCAGTCTTGGTGTACAGGTAGTAGCCAGGAGATTACTGCATCCCATATAGAATCACTTGAAAATAATTAGGCCTGAAGTCTCAGTTAAGTGCCCTTAAATTGACCCATTCTTGTTCTCTGTAAATGAACCAAAACATTTTATGTATGTTTTCTGTAAATCACTGTTTGTTTCTGCTTTGGGTGCAGAATTAGCTAATGCAGATTGTCTCTGATCTCAAATTTCATTCAGTCTTAGCATAATTTAGCAATTTGTTGTCCAAGAGACTGTAACTAGAAATCTCCTCTTCCTACAAAGAGTTTTAAAGTACTTTTTACTGAAGGACATAATGGGTAGAATAACTAGTGTCTACAGTAGTAAAGGCCAACTAGTGGAGGGTGTAGTGAAAAGTAAAAAGGAAAAACCTCATACGTAGTCTACTTCATTTAGAACTACTTATTTTCAATTAACTTCCTGTAACAAGTTCCCTTAACTCCTGAAACACAAACTCATACTAAAACACACGCTACATTTTAGGATAAAGAAAAAGGGAGGAAGAACTATGAAAAGCAAGATTTAATGATATCAGTTAACTGCATAAATTAACGTGTGTCATAATATGTAATTAATATGTATCCCCAAAGCACAGAGTATTTGCAGCAACCAGCAGTGGTCGTGGTTTGTAATTACTGTTTCAAGAAACAGATGACCATGTATTAAAGGTCTGGTGGCTGATTAATGGAGATTTCTCACATACTCAGTTATCACCTGGCTACCAAGAAAGCAAGAAGCATCCTTCTATCACTCTGAGTTTAAAAATAAAAATTTGTCCTAATTCTGTTTCAAGATACATTTTCTCCAATGTGAAATCAGAATAGAAGGTCTTGAAAGATTTTTCCCTTTTGATCCACCCTAATCAAACCAGTCAAGATACATAACAAGTTTTTTCTTGGTGTTGCAAGTGTCAGCCTCTCCCCTCACATTTTTACTTGTGATGTTCTCTGGAAATAACACTGTAGCTTGTAGGGTAATTTGAGACTTATCCAGTTTTTCAATACACATCTCATGTGGTGCTATAATGATAAAATTTTTCCTGATATCTCTCTTTTATTTTTTAGATATTTCCTAGGTTTTAAACACATTCTTTAATATTTTGTTTTTCCCAAAGAAAGAATATATGTTCTTTAACTTCTGTAGGTAGGAACTCTGGCTCAGTCTATTCTACCTAAAAACTGCCTTCCAATTCCAATCCTGAAGTAGTATAAATTATACTCTAATTTTCTTCATATTGTGCCCAAAAATTATATAGCTCTGTCTCTATGTATTTAATTTTAACAATACAAGATCTCCTTACAAACTACTGGGAAGAGATATTTCATTATTCTGATTTCCTCAGTGTAAGGTAGAGCCTTTTTATTTGATGAAGCAAAATAATTGTCCATCTGACTTAAAGAAAATTCCCTGCCTGTGAACAGGTCAGTGATTCATATTCTACAGAAGTCAAGGTGGAACCTATTAATGAACACAGTGTCTCACAACTGAGCCTGCTTGATGATGTTCTTCAGAAAAAGATGCCTTATGAAAAGAGAGTTACTATTCTTGAAAGGATCTGGAAAGCTTACTGTGACATTATTAAAATACTCTATTTTTACATGAGGGTCAAGTTGGAACAGCTCCAGTGGTAAGCCTGTGGCAGTCATCTTACAATGAGCACAGTTGGATAGGAAATGTCTCTTTGACTTCAATCCCATTAATAACCTTCCACATGATGGAGGTTTGCCAAAGGGTCTGTAAGAGATTCCTTTTAGTGTTATTTTCTGTTGCAACTGTCATTAGCTTGCAAGACTTCAGATCACAAGGTCTTTTCAGCACATCTCAGGTAACTGGCATGCAATTTTTTTTGCTTTGGATCTTGTTTGCTCCACTAATGGCAGGGTCTTTAAAAGCCAAATCTTTTGTTCCAGCTCAAAATGAGTAGAAGGCTTCCTGAAGTACTTGGTTCAAGAATTTTCATCACTCGTAGTTTCATTTTTTTTGGCATCAAATGCTAACTCTTTAAAACCCTCAATTATTGCTGTTAAATGTTCATAGCATTTAGCTTGATGGTTCAGCAAAAGTGCAACTGTGGGTGTCACAGAAGTTGTTAATAATTAATGCTTTTTAATAAGAAAATATTAAAAATTGGGCTGAATTTATTAAAATCTGCCCCAACTTTAAAGCTTCTTTTATGTAGCAATTTGAATATGACCAAGAACACTAAGGATCTTAATAGACCTCATTTTTTGATAAAAAGGTAATAATAATGTTCACCCTTTAAGTTGCCAAATAAGAAATACTGCTAAAAATTAAAATTTTTAACACTGCCTGATGTCACATGCTTTTAGGACTTCAATTATTGCAACTCATTCTTATTTAACTTCTTCAATTATATTCTGCTGTCTCAGGAGTTGGCAAAATGCTGGTATTAAGATATTATTCCATGGATTATCTCTGTCCATCACTCTTCCCTTGTATTACATTCTCTTCAATTAATCATTGTACCTATTATCAAGTGTTTACTGGCATTTGTATATAACCTTTTGTATCACGACTGACTACATTATCTCTATTCCTGAAAGAATTTTGTTCATGTTTCTTTGTTCCTCTAACCACATCAGTTTGAAGTGCCTCAGGAAAACACAAACCTAATGCACCAGTTCTTCCAGCTCTGAATCAGTTTACATCTCCATCATACCAGCTCCTATTACCCAAGGCTCTTTAGTTCTTCTGAATCCACTCCATAGTCTGTGATCTCCCACTTTGAAGGTTGTCTTCTCCCCAGAAGTGACTACGTGCTCATTTGCTGCCTCTTTCCAGTCTGTTCCAACCTCTCCCATCCACTCTCAGCCATCAATTAAAATATCCCTTCCGTTCAATTCCCACTTCATTCAGTGCTCCATCCTTCTAGTCTGATCACCTCACACACCTTGGACCCTACCCTCCAATCCAAAACTGTTCTGGTCTGTGCAATTCCTAGGGCCTTTTCCCTGCTTGTTGTTGATTTCTCTTCGCAGATGGTGCTGCCACACGTACTCCAGGATTAATGTCTTGCTTCCTTTGCTGGCCACATCTACTTCCACACCCACAAGGCTTCTGTTCTAAGAAGGGGCTTAAAAATAAAAAGACTCAGTCACCTTCCTGAATCCTCCCAGATGAGTAGGATGCATTTCCAAAGTGGATTACAGATTACCATCCTTATTGTTTTTGACCCTTTGTGGTGAAGGTGAGAGGTAAGGAAAGAAGAGAGATTCCCTGTCATTATAATGACTGTTCAAAGGACTTTTTGTAAACACTAAGTTACTACACCTTAAAAGAACAATTCTCA
>VYXB01009182.1:328169-345611 GCA_013397135.1 Pachyramphus minor | reverse complement strand
AAAAAAAAAAAAAGGAAAAGCAGGATGAAAACCAGAGTTCTGCCTTACATACATTCAATTATCTAGTATTGTTAAGTCTGATAGCAATACCTAACATCCAGACAGAGTTCCTGGTGTAAGTACCACTTTCAGAATAAAAACTACCCCAAACAGTGTGGTAACAATGAGAATGACAACAACCTATGAAGGTTGACCCATAGGGAAAACCAGCTGCATGTACCTTCAACAGTGTTGCCTCACTATCTTCTCACTGTTCTCTGCTACGTTTTAGGAGGTCAGGCAGATCACTGCCTACTAGAGCATAGTGATGATTGTTGTAGGTATTGGGCAACTGATGATTGATTGCAAATCCTTCATGCCCTTTCCTGTTGTGTGTGAGAAGGAGCATCTTAGCTGAACATTGTCATCTATTGAAAATTGTTGACTGAATGCGTTTTTTTTGTTAACTATATTTCCTAAGCTAAGCTTCAAAAATATAACTTTTTTCCCAATATTCCTTCTCATCTTGTGTAAAATTATGGCTTATTAACTCATTTATTTACCAACCAAGTCCTTTTACTTTTTTTTTTTTTTTACTTTTTTTTTAACTTATTGGAACCTAGGGCATGGCTGTCAAAATGTCTCTGCTGTTTGTTGTCATCTTTGATGTAGATGCATTTTCATCACTGACATTTGAAAGGTCAGAGTTTGTCCCACCACCACCAGGTTCACAACATCCTAAACTGACAATGCCTTGAAATCCATGAATCTTGCAGTATGAAGAAGAGAGGGGAAAATGTCCAACTTTGGAAAGATCTTCCTGTGTATTCTCTGGTAACTGCTCTTTCAGACAGCCTTTTAAATTGTATTAAATTATCTAAGTTCAGCTGAATAGTGCCAACTCAAACTATTTTATCCTGTTTCAACCAGTAGAACAGTATGAAATCTAGTACTTTTCATTTAGGGGTTATATAGAAGGCATTTCTAAAAACTTTAAATTGTTATAGCTAGGTTTCTTTTTGAAACAACAGCTTGCCAGAATTACTTCATGGCCTGAAATTTGCTTCATAGAACAACACTTACTGCTGTGTTCATGTGTGTCCTGGTGGGTTCTTTTTCTCTGCTATCTTGATATGCTTACATACTACCAAAGATCCCTGGAAGACACTATGGCAGTTATCTAAACATTTGTATTTTGGCATTTTTTGATGGAACTGTTTAATCCATGTGTCTTGACTTGTTTGCCACAGTCATGTCACAGTAAAATAAAAGGAGATATTGTTTCTTGGCTTGTTTTTGATGATCATCTTTAGTATAATCTCATTTGGTTTTCAAACTAAGATGATTCTTTTCTAATTTATCAGTGCTTGTGATTTGAATGTCCAGAGCCTCAAATCAGGCTACCAAAATTCTGGATTCAGCAAAGTAGCTTTTCTTTTCAGTTGAAATATTTCTCATAAATCCATTCATTATTTGTTGTCAAGATGTAAAGAAGTTTTTTCTGTCTATTCTCTCTATCCTTGATAAGAGTTATTACTTTTCCTTCATAGGAGATAGCTACCTACATAGACAGATAGCAAGCATGCAAGCAAGAGGGTTTTGTGGCCTGCTTCAACTATTATTATAGGAGTGTTAAAGTCAAGTATCATTTGTGTTTGGAGGATAATGTTACTAGCTAACAGTTGACTTGTTAGACATTAGTCAGTAAACATCATACTAATAGCAATACTAATATTTTCCTTTATTTCTTGATGTTACCAGTTGTCCTGCCAGTTGTTAACATGCTACTTTTTTAATTCCAGTGTCAATCTTCTGCTCAAAGGAACAGCCCCATCTTTTCTCTCTGTCTTTTTACCCTCCTGACATCAGTGGTAGGACTTAATCTTTTTATATGCAAGGAGTGATATAGATAATGCAGGAATAGGCTATGAGGGACTTTAAAAATGAAGACAAGAGCTTATATTTGTAAAATAAAATGAATGGGAGCCAGCGAAGAGATGACAAAGACAAAGCACAGGGCTTACGGAAATGATATCCTGAGCAATGTTTTCTGGAGGAATATTGATTGTGTGAGATTGCATTTGTCAAGGCCAACAGGAAAGGGTTGCAGCTATTGATATATGATGAAACTTTAGACAAATACTTTGCCTGTGAAGACAAAACAGGAAAGCTGGTAAAGAACTATCTGCTAGTCTTCAACAGAGCATGAGAATCTAGAATAGTCGGAAGTATCATCCATGGCTGAGTGACAGACAGGGTGTCACTCAGGGTATCACAAGAAGATAATGGAAGGGCTTTGAGGAAGAAGAAGAGTAGTGGTAGGTAGGAGGGTTTTGACTTACTTAAGGATTGTGGTCTGAGGCTTGAAAGGAAGACCTGAGATGTAACACAGAATAATGATGTGCAGCACCAAATGCTGGTATATCTGGGTTCTAATTGTTTGGTTTCCAGCTCTGCTACAGGGCTCCTCTGGGCTCTTTGATAAAGCATTCAACCTTTCTGTGTCTTTGTTTCCCCATCTGCCAATGAATGATAAAAATCTTGTTCACAGGTGCATTGTGTGGCTCAGTTAATTAATATTTTGAGGGGTTTTTGCAGTCATCAGATGGCACAGCTATAGGAATGCTAAAGCTGTTAGTTCGCAATCACCACTGAAATCAAGAAATGCAGAAAAAGCCCTGGTTTCTGAAGCTCCATGTATTTAATGTAAATGACCCTGTGATATATATCTAAGTACTGTTTGGTAACGAAACAACCTGGGACCAAAATAAAAAAAGATTGAACTGCCCAAAAAGGCAGAAAAGCACTTAGTAGGATTAACAGAAACACATGAGCAAAATTTAACTCATTCTTAAAGACAGTGGCAGCTACCCAGTGCCTGGTTAGGCATTTGTGTAAATCCCATGGCATGCCTAGCTGCATCCTCAGATGTCTCCAAGCTGTATCTTCAGATATGTCCATGCATTTGAAAATCTGGTCCACACATCCTGAGCCACTGACTTTGAGACCATTGGCATGTCCTCCATAGCTGTTTAGGAGCTCATCTGACTCTGTCCCATGAGGTTCATTGTCACAAGGCCTCTGAAAAGGTGAGTGCAATGAAGTGGTGTTTGAAATGGACTTTGAAATTGAAATTGATTGTTTTAACAAGAGGGGAAATTGTTATAGAAGTGGGGGGCGGGGGGGAAGCTGAGAGGGAAGAAAAAGGTTCTCTGTGCTCTGTTCAGTCAAATCACTGACATCCCCGTTTCTCAACACACATCTGAGTGGTCCTGCCTCTTAAATAAGGGTTCTGAGGGTTTTCTTCATTCATGCAGAGTTTTAGGGCAGTACAGATGGAAACTTTGGCAACCTTTATCCATGGGTTGAGTTCTTGTGGATGTTCTGGATACAGCTGTTGGCACAGCACCACAGCTGTGAGTGGCTGTGCTGCAAGCAAGCCCTGGCAGTGCACACGTGGCTCTTTCTTATCATATGGAATTGGCAGGACAGCCTGTGGTTGAACAACATACTTTGAGAGCTGAGACAGCTTAGTGTGTGAAATATCACAGCCCTCCTCCTATCCTGCATTTTGCTGCTCCCATGTTGTTTCCACATGCTCAGGAGGGACGCACAAACTTTTTATTTGAACTGTTCGGGGTCTTTAGCATTGGATATAGAAAAAAATAATAAAGCACAACTGATTTTTCGTTCATTTTCCACATCATGGTGACAGCATACCTAGAATAAAGAGAATACTTCAAAAAATGCCTAGAAAAAGTAGGACATGCAAAAGATAGTATAGCAAAAATTTCTGACAAAAAGAGCTCTGAAATCCACTTAGACAGAACCTAATGTCATGTTTCAGCTGAAGGAAAATGCTGACTGCAGCAGGAATTAGGCACAACTAATAATATGGAATGAAAAATGAATGTTCATAGTATGCAAAAATGTGTAAATAAGACTAAATTTCTAGACAAATGAAGGAGAATGGGGAAAAAAGCCACCAGCAGTGCCAATGTCACCCAAGTCCTGCTTACATTCTGGATTGACTGATTTATTATGAATTTTAAATATTTAAGGTGTTGATAGAATGTCCATCCCCATCAATCATTTTAAAGTGTTTATTGGAAAGTGCACAGATACCTAAAAATGTATTTTAACCCTGAGTTGCTATGCCTTTTTCTTTGCATGACTTTCTTTCTTACCATCTTTGATCTGATTTATTTCTTCTAGCGTCTTTTCTCCCAATTCTAAGTCCTTATTTCCAGTAATTTGTAGTGCAATATAATTATGAAAAGAATTCTTAAGATTGATGTTATGCATTACTGGCTGTGGCTGTTTAACATATCAGCCTCTTCTATTTGGATTTACTGTTGTTTTTCTTCTTCATGTGAGCTGCTGGTAACCTGTATTTCATGTGTGCTCCCATATGACTTAGTCCAGCATCAGACATTAAAAAGAACAAAACAAATTTCTGTTAACTCATTACTGAGGTAATTAAGGTTTAGTCGTTTGACAACAAAATATTTGAAGGAGGCAGAACTGGAGTATGGATAAACCAGAGCAAGAGTAGAATCACAGAATATGCTGAGTTGAAAGGGACCTACAAGGACCATCGAGTCCCAAGAGTCATCACACCATGTGCCCAAGAGTATTGTCTGAACTCTGTCAGCCTTGGTACTGTGACCACTTCCCTGGGGAGCCTGTTCCAGTGCCCAACAACCTTATGGATGAAGAATCTTTTCCTAATGTCCAACCTAAACCTCCCCTCACACAATTTCATGTCATTCCCTTGGGTTCTGTCACTGGTCACCACTGAGAAGAGATCAGAAGATGGCAGAACCAGGGTTTCTCAAGCAGGACAGGAGAGGCAGGGCCAGGGAAGGCAGAGCAGTGCCAGGCTGCAGCAAGGTGTGCAATTCCTGACAAAGCTTTGCAGAGCTGTGCTTGCAAGCAGGCAGCTTCAGCAGCTGAGAAGGGATTGCCTGGGATGACAACCCCCCCAGCAGCAGTCTAAGGAATGATTCATTTCCACGCAGTGGGTTACAAGGAGAGGCTTATAATTTGACAGATTGATATGACACTTATTAATTAAATACTTTCTTTAACTGGAAGGCAGATTCCTTTCATTCTATTATCATTCATACAATTTAATTCCTTCCCTAAATTCAAGTATGGTTGATGCAGGTTGTTTTTGGTTTCCTCCCATCTTTTTGAGTCTGTCTGACATTTAATGTTTTCAATAACTTTTCTTTATAGGCCCTGTCAGTGTCCAAAAGACTGGAAGTATTGTTCTTGAAAATTAGTTAGTGTAACATTATACAATAATGCTCTCTGTTTAACAGATTTCCCATATTTGCCAGTAAATTAAAGATAATCTTGTGTTGTGAGAGATACACAGAGATTCCAGTGTATCATCTTCCAGCACTCAGATGACCAACTGGAAATAAAACTGGCACCTCATTTTAGCTAATGAAACACGAGTAAAACTCACAGCTTCAAGGTAAACTGTGTCTGCCAAAACTACCTGAAGTTCATAAGAGTAATTAATTTCTAAACCCAGCAGAATAATTAAAGTATGCAAAATGTCTATTGATCTTGAGCATCTGGTGACTTGTCAGTAACTACAGACATTAAACCAGTCCATTTTAACATACTGTTAATTTGCAGTCTTTGATTAGATAGATTTTTTTGGTATGTATCCATAAAACTACAGGGATCATCCCTGCCATTCATTATATTCGTTTTAATAAATGACCTCGGTTTTGTATCCCAGCAGGGAGGTTTGCAACAGTGAATGTTCCTGTCAATTGAAAATTGATCTTTTCCACAGGATGTTCCAAAAGATTAAGCAGGTATCTTTAGGCATGAGACCCAGGTCACCTCCATCCTGTAAGCAGCAATGTGATTTTATTTTGGTTTCTGGGTTGTTTCTTTTTTTAAAAAAATCTGCAACTTCAGCCCAGAGCTGTGTCTCTGAGACCACAGGATTTTACCTCTTCCACTAACTTTGAAACAAAAATGTAACTTACAGGGTAGATACATAAAAATATAAATAGTCTCAGTAGAATTTGATTCAGTGGAATAGTCTCAGATGGATCATGACTCGCATCAGGTTGAAGAAAAAAATACCTTTCTCTATAGAGTTGTTTCATAGTATATTGATCTTTCCAAGACTATTTTTTTCTCTGCCTCAAAATCTACTATCAATCAACTGACCTTTTCATTTTAAATATGTTTATATATAGTGTCTGTTTTGATGGACTAGAACCATAGGGCCAGGTCACACCCTGTTAAATTCCATTGATGGTAGTGGGGTAGAACTTGGAATAATGTCAGCCAAAATATCTTACTGTCAAATTATCATTTCCAAGTCTGAATAAAATATACAGTGATAAACCCCACCAAATGATACAAGGCATCCTGGGGGGGAAAAAACCCACAACAACAAAGAAACAAAATAAAATAAAAAACCCTTATATGCAATGTGATTCTCTGGAAACAGTTGTAATTGCAGATTGCATTACAATTTGAACTTGGATACAGATTCATAGAAAGTTAGCTAAAGCTCACCAGATCTCAGAACAATTTTAGGTCAATTTAAGATATTTTGCTCATGAAACACTGCAATATTTCAAAATGTCTGTCTGTAGTAAGACATCCAGAGGAGATCTCTCTTTTCAGCTGAGTTGCTTTTTGAGCAGAGCACATTCAGTTCATGCAGATGGAAATTCTGGGTACTGGGAATGGTTATATTAAGCCCTGCAGAGCAAAACCTCTGGGCATTGCAAATTCGAAAGTCAGCCCATCAAGCTCTGTATCAGGAGAGCCTGGAGCGCAATGCCTGTCCCAGCACATGCAAGAGACACCATCAATCACATTCACAATCCTTTTTGCAAATGTCCATGCAAATCTGACTACTGCATCCCACTCTGTCTGTGTAATCTACCATTTAACACTTTAAACTCTGGCAATGATTGTGCCCATAAGATTGGATTTGCTTTTGAGATGTGCAGCTTGGAACACAGGATCTAGTCCTGAAACTGCTGCAAGGCAGAAGTTAAAGCAGCAACAGAAGTCACTGTTTCAATCTTCTCTGCACTCTTTTCATTTGATTAGTTTAATAATGGTATATATTAGATGAATTGCTTATTTCATCAGATGAATTGCTACCGTTTGTTTCCTCTTATGGAGGAACTAATTTTCTTAAACCCTTTCATTTCCAAGTGTTATACTCCTTGACCATTTTTAATTCCAAGCAGCTGTATTAATTCCTTCTACAGCAGTCCTCAGCACTGCAATTACAGTATTAGCATTGAGCTTTTCAGACTTGGTAACAGATTCTAATTTTATCCCATCTGGTTTATTGTGAGGACTTTTTTTTTTTTTGTGTGCCTGGAGGTGACTTTTCCTTAATCATTTCTTCTGTACAAGATTCCTAGTAGGAGCTTAAAAGGCTTTCTTTGCTGCAAAGACCAACTGCTGGTTTCTTCTCCACCAGGACAATGTACCAGCAGTTCTCTGGATAAATTGTCTAGAAGGCAATCATTTGGAAGCTCTTGCCAAGCTAGAGAGGTTATTAGCTTTTGATCTCTTTTCTTAAATAATATCACTGCAAAGTTGCCTTGGTGTACTGGCATTAGATCTCTACTGGGTTTTCTTCCTGAGAGAAAAGACTACAGGAAGCTCCTTTGTTCATTTACCAAAATAAAATAAATAAAATTTCTTCAAAATTAAGACCTCATATATTCATGTGAACCTCCCACTGCAGGTACTAAGGGGATGTGTGTACATGTGAAGTAACAAATGGGTTCAGCTGCCAAGTGGGAATGAACAGGAAAGGAATAAATACTTAGAAAAAAAAAAAAAGCCAAAACAAACAAAATACCCTAACAAATGAATGCAATTTCCCTCCATCAGTAATTTTTTACAAATTTTTTTGAGACTTGAATTTTACCTTTGCACTTTTGCTGACAGTGACACGTCTGGCAGTGCAGTACGATGTTCAAAGAAGATGGAGTGGCTTAGCTCCAGTTTAGGCTCCTAATGTCCCAAGGCAGTCACCCAAACAATGATAAAAGATAAGAATTTAATAAAAATCTTTTTTTAAGATAATTTTTTTCTAACTGTTTTTATATCTCACTCATGCCCTGAAGGTATATACTCTGAAGATATAATTTCTGTGGGCTACCCTACAGCCTTCAGCTCTCCTTGTGAACTTGTAGGATGATACCTGTTCATTACACTCGATAATACTTCCCAAGGATAAGGAACGAGCTCTGGTCTGTAGCTGCACGTGTATCCTTCATCTGCAGGCAGATGTCAACTTAAACTTTTTTTTGGAAGCTGGATCATCATAGGCTTTGAATGAAACAATTCTCCCTAGCTGAGGGTAAGGATTAGAAAGTGGGAATAATTTCTAGCCATTTTTGTCAATGCTAACAAATTGGCAAATAGCTTTACAGCTGGAAACTTAAGCAATACAACCTTGATTCCTGCTGCACTCTGGTATTTCAATTGGTATGTTCTTTGGTTGTGTTGACTTTTAGGCAGAGATTATGACCTTAAAATACACATTCTTGCTATAAGAAACTTGTGAATTTTTTAAACACAGGCTTGTTATTCCTATCCTGGCCACAGGATATGTTGTAGTATATATCAAATATATATATATATATGCTGGTATTTAATCAGTTTGGACATCCTTAGAGTTGGGCCACTCTATCAGTTAGTGATTGTTACGTCTTCAATTAGGTATAATTAAAATTGTGATCTATTTTTCATATGTATTTCAGATGCCATTTTCTTCACAGAAACACAGTCAGTGAAAACATATACAGAACCTATCTGCAATGTATGGGGGAGTAGATCACTGCTTCATCCAGACTTTATGACTCAGTAAGAGCAAATTTCCTTTCATCTAGAAAGTCTTTGTTTTTTTGAAGAGAGTCCTCCATTTCAGATAGCTGGTGTTGTAGAAATACTTTAGATTGTTATTCAACAGTTATATGCTCTTTGGGAGCTTGAAATAAACTACAGAACTTATTGCAGTTTGTTCTTTATATTTCCTATGGATTCTTAAATGCTCTGAGTTTCTTCCCAACTCTCCCTAGTTGAACTGTAGCCACCAAAACAATATTGCAATATTCCTTACCTGTTGGATTGAGTCCCAGCATCACTATAATAACTCCACTGGTTTCTGTGCTTTCACTGTACAAATCTGTTCACCCTGAATAGGAATTTCTTAGTGAAAAGATTTTATTGCCTTTTTTTTTACAAGGGAGCGTGTCTCATAGTAAATGATGTTATTTCTGCTTTTTCCTTATATATATGCCTGGCTATAATTTTTGAATGGTTTTATCTAGTCTTAATAATCCTTTTTTTATGAGCTTTATGGTGTTTAATCTCCTGCAGATGGCTACCCAGTGTTCCACTTCCCTCTCCTCTCTCCCCATTCCCATTGGGCTTTGGTACCTTAAACCTTGTTTAGAGATTAGAGAACCATCTTTTATTCTTTTGTTTTGTTTTGAAACATTTTCACATTTAGCTTAGAAGTCCCGAATCTAACATCTAACACCTACCAGTATGCTCATTCTATACCATACCTATTCTACTAGCTCTAGTTTAGGTGAAATTATTCTCTCATGCTGTCACTTAAAAAATTCCATTTAATACTGTCATCCATGTAATCATCTCATGCATGTCTTTGAAATTAAATTTTCTTTCCACCACATGTTTAGAGTCACCCCCCTCTTTCCTAATAATATTGTTGTTGCAATATAATATCTTTCAGAACTGAAGACTAAATTATTTCCTTTATCTAATATCTGTCAATGCATGAAAGCAACCACCAAAGCCTGTAGTACCCCAAAAACATCTGTCCTCCAGCTCCATCAGTAGATAGTCATTTATCATTACACATTTTAGGACAACATAGCCAGATTTTCATTAATGTGGCAATGCTTTTTTTTTTTTTCTGAGCTAATATTTAATCATTTTCCTTCAAATAAATTTTGGTGGGGAACCATATCAAATGTTTAGCAAAATCCAGAAATATTACAATTCCTCTCTTTGCTTTGTCACTAATTACTTTACTCTCTCTCTCTTTACATTATATTTTCCTTCCAAGTTTGCATTAATACAGCATGTCTTCTGCATGACAAATAATGAGCACGTTTCTTTAACGAAACATTTCAATTTTGAGAACAGGTGGTCAAGCGTCTATTCCACTGACACAAGGAAAAAGCTATCTTGACTAGAAAATAAGTCTGTTGTGTGTAAAATACCATACCTGCCATCTCAAATTGGATGGAAAATGTCCTGAGTATGTCACTTTAACAGTGGCTCCATTCCCAAATCGTATCACGGGCATAGATGTTTCGTTTAGGGTTTTTCCTTTACACTGGCAGCTGCTAAATAAAAGTTGTTTCAATTTCCTTTTTCTGCTGATTGAGTGGTTAGCTCTAAGTCCAGTTTCTAAACAGCATCTGGCACTTTTTATGCAGCTATAAAATATTTAAAAAATAAGGCGAACCACTTTTGGCAAGCCTGTTACTTGAAACCCAAAGGGAATTCCAGAGTCCATAGCAAGCTTTATTATCTCTCTGCCAATGCAGAACATCGAGTAATATGAGACTGTCTACTGTGTTAATATCAAGCAGGCAGAGAGAAATAGATGACCCTTGTCACAGAATCCTGGCCTGACTTTGGCCTGACAGGTACTGAGGATTTCCTGATTAAGCAAAACTCTAAGCAATAACAGCTGAGATGTGGAAGGACACCTCGCAGAGCTGTCATACTTTTTGTGGTGGATCAAAGTATGACAGATTGTATGTAGGCTAGAAACGAAACTTCAGAAAGAGCTTGGCCTCCATGAAAGCTGAAACACAGGAGCTCGGTCATTTGTTGACAAGTTGCTACTCAAAAGGTGGAAATGGGCATTAATTTATTTTCTTGGCATTAATTTTAATGTTATTAAAAAAGTCCAAGCCCTTTGATTGTTTCCTGTTTGGAAGAGGGTTAAGGCACACAAGTGATGGAGGTAACAAAAAGAATACACCAAGAAATAAAGAAATACAAAGCTTGGGGTGCTTGTGGCAGTGGCACCAGCTGCCTACAGTGATGAGAGACCGGGAAGGAAAAATTCCCCACTCAGGCAAAAAGCACCTAGGAAGTGTGCCTCTAAAATCCTATATTCAGCAACAGCAGACTGTTACCTGCTGAGAAAAGTTCTTACATGTAAAACCACATCAAGGAGTAGGTTTGATTTAATAAAATGTTTATTTTTGTTTTCAAAGAATGCAGGCCTGATGCTCAGCTGGAGTAGGTCAGCATGGCTCCATTGAACTAGAGTTGCCAGCTTCAGGAACTTGTCGATGCTTTCAATACTTTTGTGCTTTTATAAGACATTTCTTGTACATTTTTTGTGGTATTCCAGCTCTTAGCTTATGGTCTTTGCAATTTCGCCTGTCTCGGAACAGGTTACCACGTCCCTTTTATCTCTTGTGGGAGAGTGGGGCTACCCGTCACAAAGATGGCAATTCTTAAGGCTTAAATATAGTTATCTGTCTCCTCTGTGATTCTTTCAGAGTCCCTGAACTGAGATAACTGTGGCAGTGGCACAGAAACGAGGTTGCAGCAATCCATATATGTTAGTGCCTGTGACACTCTCCAGGGGATGAGAGGATTTCAGATGAGTCAGATACATAGCTGGCCTGAAGCTGAAAGGGAAGGGTCCAGGGACAAGTAGCCTGATAGGTATCACCTTCTCTATTGTATCCTCCACGTTATAGCTTTTGAAAGCTTTGGGCATAGGCATTGCCCTTGGAAACTGTTATCTACCACTGTGCTATAGACTTTATCTGTTGGCTGATAGGAACATGGTAAATTAGGTTTTAATCTTTACATGTAAAGTATAATTTAAAGTCCTTAGGATTCAGTTTTCAAGTCAATAGAGAGTAGGGAAAAAAATCATTTTAAGTCAGTAAGTTGAAGATTTCTCTTTATTTTCCTAATATGCTATTAGGTACCCTATAAAGGCATTGGAAGTGCTGCTTAGGGTCTTAGGGCATCCATTCATTTCTCTCCAGTGGGTTTTCTGTCCCTCTTTACAGGAAAAAAATGCAGCAGCAAAGTCATTATGCCACTTCACTGTAGGCAAGGCAAGTGATTCTGAAGCTTATTAACCTCTTGAGTAACTTAATGGTATATTGTATGTCCTGTAAAAATGGACATTTTGAAAAAGAAAAAGTGTTGGTTTCCCATGAGAAACACTGTTTCATGCTCATGCTGGCACGGAAAGGTTCAAGATCACGATAACTGTAAAAAATGTGTCCTCATGGGGATAACACTCAGCAATTTATTTAGCACAACTTTTGATTTAGAGAGATACACAATGGAAAAGCAAACACCCAGCAGCTATGCCATTGTTTTGTGTATGGGTGCACACGCATCAGAGGGGCCCAAAAAGAGGAGCCAGCACAGGCTGCTACCTAAGTAACCATCACATCACCTATTGAGGTGTGAAAATAAGAGGTAGTGTGAGTAAGGAAAGAGTACCCAAGTGTATTTGTGTGTGTTGTTTATGTGAATGCTTTGTTTTGTTGTGTTTATGTTTTGAGGAAAAGAAAGAAAGGAAAGGGGAGAAAAGAAGGGAAGCACAGGGGAAGTCAAGTTAGGCATCTATACCAGTAGTTGTAGAAAAAAATAATTTTTGTGGTGCAGATACTTGATTTGAATCTTGATTCTTAAGACCATACATGAGCACAGACAAAAAGGCTCTTTTGTAGCCTGCTAGCATAACAAGAAGGGGAAAAAGTGCTAGAACCCAAATCTACAACAATTCAATAACTGGTAGTTCTGCCACCCTCCCTGGTACTACTCCCCATGACTGGTGCACAGACACGTGTCTTCCTGCCCTCTTCTGCCTGCAGGTGACCGAGATACTTTGGACCACATTAAAAAAAAAAAATCAGCTTCCATTCCTAATAAACATTTCAAGTCCTTAAATGTCAGCTTTGGTCTCATCCTAGTACAGTTTATAGCAGCCTGCCTTCTGCTTGAACTGATCATCTGCTCAGAAACAGTTTTAGAAGTGACTTCCAGTCCAGATTGAAGATGGAAATCCTGCTCCAGTGGCCCTTGAGAAGACTGGTTTCTGGTCTGAAATAACTTTTTAATGCAAAATAATATAGCAATATTTAAAAGCTTTTGCCTCGCTCCACCAAAGACAACATGCAAAGAATATGTGGAAGATGCAGAGTGTATGTCTGTGAGTCTGTATATAAAACACACTTCCAAGTGCTTTATGGAACACTTCTAAACGTTTTTAAATAAATAATCTAAATATATGTCTGTAAAATATCATATATCTATTTTATCTTTGTTTTGAGTTATAAATGCTGAATTTTAAAAAACTCACAGCTAACATGATTTTAAACAGTTGTCAGATTAAGTTCTTCATTTGCTTCTCTGTGTTCAATATATGAAAAAAAATGTTGGTCTCTTACAAAATAGAGTACTGCTGTCACACAGCAGTGAAATTGGTCCTTTTTGTAAGTGAGTTTGAAATGAGTGAGGGTAGATTACATCTGTTTTATAGGTATTGAATCGTTCCCTGTTCAAAATTCTTAAAAGCCTGTTGTGAATTTTTTCTTCTTGAGCACTCTGTGAAGGAATGCACATGGTGGGAAAGATCTTCAGTTTACTGAAGAAATTTCATGGACTCTAGACTTCTGATTTTATGCTATTTTAGGATTCTCTTAGAGGGCTATCTGATAAAACTGTGTCAGTAAATATTGTAGTTCGCACATTTTTATGTTTGAGATTACAGACAGAAGTCTTATATGCTTTCTACAAGTGTTTCAGACAATTCTTTAATTTTTTTTCCAAGAGCCATCTGGGAGATGCATGCAGCTTATTCAACTCTTTGAAATTATTCACAGAAGTAATTTGTTATTTCTTTTGCAGAGGGATACAAGAAATCTTTCCCTTTTCATTTTGATTGCTTCTTTTCCTTTATTATTATTCCCTTGTTGCAGAGTTTTTTGAACTGCTACGAAATATAAAACCATTTTTATCACAAAAGAATATGCATAATGATATAAAACATATTTCAATTTATTTAGCCTTTTCTGGGATAAAGTCCAATTACAATCTTTAAAGTATACCCTAGCTGATATTACTCTTCCACAGAACTTTTGAGATAGGTTTTCTGATAAAGACTGATTTAAATATTGCATCTTGGCTTTTTGCTGATTTAAATGTTCTGCAAAATAGATGCACTATTGTCAGTTACTGCTGTGTAGTTACCATGTATATTTATGCTCAGTCTGTCTTTTCCATTTTTAATCATCTTATCGGTGCATTGAACATTTATATTTTCATGAAAATGAACTCTCTACAGAACATCATATATATTTGTTTTTCATTCATGCTGTGTATTTTAATGACTTCAAATACTTAGAGTAAACACAAAACTTGAACCTAGTGAAGTACTGAGCCAGGTGATTAATTTTCAGCACTCAAAGCTGAGATATTTTGGTGGAACAGTTCATAGGAAATTTTTCCAGGCCCAGGCAAAACTGAACACTGTGAAACCCTGAGGCAAATTTAGGTGCCTTCTAAAGTTTGTAATGATGCCTAAAGATTTTAGGCATCAGCAACACTGAGAAGCTTCCCAGACTGAGATAGGTAGAGATTGTTTCCTCTTCTAGTGAAGTAAATTTTACCATGAGATGTGTCCTAGAAGAGACAGGGTTTAGCATGGCTCAGGCAGACACTTACAATAATCTTCACTTATCAAAAGCCATCTAAGCTTTTTATGTATTTAGGTTGACCCTAAATACAGAATTGTCACCAGGTTCATATGGAGTTGGTTTTTCATTTACCCTCCTCCAAAG
Source organism: Pachyramphus minor (assembly GCA_013397135.1). Lineage (NCBI taxonomy): Eukaryota > Metazoa > Chordata > Aves > Passeriformes > Tyrannidae > Pachyramphus > Pachyramphus minor. Next base: position 330,750 of record VYXB01009182.1, on the reverse strand, counting down.
CTAAATATTTCTCTTCTGTTCATTAATTTCTTTATCTTGTCCATTTGTATAAAAACACCATAGGTGCCCAACTGTTCTGTTGGTGTTTTATCAAGCTGGAGTGCTTGATTCATAGTATACATTTCCTGCCACATATAAAGGGCTGCTCTGCAATAACCAAGCCTACCAGTGTTAAATTTGGAATTAACAGGTGTAAAATCAATCAGTTTCCTTAAAGAAATGTAGTAACATCTTCCTGTTTCATTTGTCTTAGAAAAGAAGTTCTGGTAGCTCAGTCTTATCCTCTTTCAGATCTGTGATGGTGTATTGAAAAAATTACTGGGTACTTTTTGTTCCCACCTACGGACCAAGAACTGAACCCCAGGGTTTTACAGAACGAGGGATGTGGAACAATCCTTGGGAACTTCACATTTGTACAGGTTGTTCCCAATACACTTATTTCTTTAAGAATTTTGTTTCCTTCCTCCAAAGCCTGAGGCAGAATCTAATGGAGTCAAGTTGTCACCCTGTGCGGTTTTTGTTTCTCTTCCACCACCTTCATTTTTTGCTGGAGATCTGCATGAGGATGACAGCTCCCTTTCCCACTATCGTTGCTTCCTTGCTTCTCTGCTCTGGAGGTCAAGAAGGGTCCTTGTATGTGGTACAGTTCAGTAAGGGATGTGGGTCTGTCCACACTGGTCTGTCATCATCATTCTGTGTATATACACAGATTTTCTGTGTTGAAAATAGTAGTGCTGACAACAAGAATGAAGGCATTACAGTAGTGTTTGCAGCTGTCTCTCAGCTCCTCCTCTGTGGTGAGGAGGCATATTTGGGGGGCATATTTGCAGTAAACTGAAGGAGACTCCCAGGTACAAAGTGGATTTCAATTATTTAACAATATGAGTTTATTCAATGATGTTTGTTTATTTGCTTCATATTTCTTTGTATTTTTCTGCCACTCTCCTAAAATTCCTTTCTTTCTTGCTTGTCAGATGCGTGTCACAGTTTCTAAACCATAGAAAAGATGACTCACTGCAGTCACTCTGAATTTCTCTCCCCTTGTTTCCTGCCCAAACAACAACAAGTACTTCAGACCAGATTGAAGCTTTTAGGTTTTCTCTTCAAATTTTTCAAGATACTGCTGTTCTCTATTTACTATTAGTGAAGTTCCTTCGTTTATGGTTTAGGGCTTTTTTTAAATGTGAAACTATTTTTTCTCAACATCATTAAATCTGCAAAAATTCACATACATACTTAAAAAGTCTTATTACTGGAACCAGCATTTCAGAACAGTCCTTAACTAAAAGGGCTTCTGCTTGAAATAGCTGAGTTTGACATAAAACCGTTTTCTTGATCCAGAAAGAGTTCCAGCAGCAGCAGCAACAGTTGGGTATCTGGAATTACAGATGCATACTGAACATGAATATGCAGCATCTGTGGTGATTTTTGCCATTGTAGCTATGGCTTTAAACTATATTTGTAGGGCTGCTGCTGGTTTTCAGTGGTTTTATTTGCTAGTTTACTTGTTTAACTTTTTTTTTTTTAAGGAATATGAAATCAATATGAGAAATTCTATAACATGGATGAGAATTTCTTTATTTCTAGGAACAACTAGGATTGATTTAACAGTCCAAAAACACATATTTCTGAAATGCTGGGAGAAATGGCTAAGACAAAAAAAGAAAGACCGGCTGGCCCATTAATCTTTATTTTGTTGCTTAGCCTGGTAGATTGTTTTAGTGTTTCAGTCTGCTAATTGCAACTAATCATGGAAAAGAAAGTCTATTAAAACAACAAAAAATCTACAGTGCTTTGCTTCATTGTGGATTATCAGCTAGTACTTGGTAACAGCTAAGGTGACAGCTGCCAGTTTATTTTGTTTTACTATTACATAAATCTGGTTGGAAGTGTTCTAGATGCTTTCCTTTGCTAATATGTAATTTAAAGTTGGTCTTAATTGGTTTGCTGCTGAGTTTTCTGCAAGGAAAAGAATCTACTTTAACTATGTTCTAAGGGTCTGTTTTTGTTCATTTAAAACTTCCCCACCCCTTCTCCTTCTTCTGTACCTGAATTTTTCTGTAATAGAATGAAAAAAGTGTTTAGTTTCTGCTATTTTGGATTGTCTTGGGGTCCTGTGGAGCAGATTCATAAAAGATGCATCCACTGCTCTTTCTGTGCTGTTCTCCCCTTTGCCCCTCCCCTGCTCCCACTCCAAACAATGCTTTGAAGAACAGCCATTAATATGATCCAAAGCTTGGCTTCCAAAGTCCAACAACAGAAAATTTTCCTGAATTTGTGAACCTGGTTCAATCATAGAGCTAAATAATTTTGCTAATATTAATATCCAATGAGCTGAGAATATTCTTTGAATGCTCAGGATTCACTCTGTCAGGAAGCAGCAATCATCCCAAGTGACTAGCTGGGATTAGTCACGGCAATTACAAACAGTGCTAGGGATTAGCAAAGGTGAAGCATTTTAAAGCATTCAATCAACTCATGTATATATATTGATGCCTTACATAAAATTATTCTTGAAGACAAACTTATCTATAAAGTAGAGAACTGTATGTTTGTAATTTCCCAGAAAGCAACAGAAAGA
>VYXB01009182.1:284884-319911 GCA_013397135.1 Pachyramphus minor | reverse complement strand
TCTTTTTAGCATCTTCAGGATAGTCTTATTTAGGTTATCCCCTTCTTGTTGAGCCCATCTGTTACACTATGCTGTAGGACTCTGCAATTTCATTGCACAATAGAGCAGAACTTTAAACAAGGTCCAGAAACAAACTTTTCTGGCTAAAACCAAAGTGAGACCCTGTTGCAAATCGTAATGAAACAAGTCCAAAATATAAAAAATTAAAATTGCAACAAGTAAAGACAGATGAGCTGGTGCAGTGTCTAGGTATGGGCAAAGGTGCACGTGTGTTCAGCTGTTTCTGTGCTCTTTGCATAGGGGATGAACCGTGGAGATTGTTCAAAGCAAACCACATAATTCTACAACTTTGTTCTTTCAAGCAAAACAATTATTCATTAATTAAAACATTTAATGAATAACTAATCAGTGTTGCATTTTTTAGTAACTGAGCATTTTTCATCTACTGGAAAATCACACTGTAATGTATCAGATAAGTGAGTGTCTCTTTTAACTGTTTATTGACAGGATAAAGCTATTTACAGGAGACTTAATACAGCATTCCAGTTGGATATGAAGTAATTAGAATCTGATAGTTTTTCTTGAAATGATGTTTTATTCAGGAAGCAAAAGAAACTCAGTTTGTCTTTGCAGTAGGAATAGTCAAATATTGGCTCTGAAAACATTTTTTTCTGGAGTAGTCATGTTTCAGAAACTTTGCTGGAAAGCTGCTGCGGGTGGTTCATATTGCAGGAATATTTTTTCCAACTAGGTTGTATACATTAATGTGTTCTTCATTTTCCAAGAAAATCTGTATCTGCATAGTAGTTGGAAATATTTTCCTTGAAAGTATCATCGTGATAGAATGTAGGTATTTCCTTGTTTTAACTGAAATTTCAGTTTGTTTTTGTTTCTATTCTGAAAGCTTTCATTCTGTAAATATTCCAAATGGATGGAGCCGCCCCAAAAAGCTTTTGAAGGTGGATATATGTGTTTGATGTATTTCTGCAATGAAATAAGAGGTCAAAAACATGTTCTGGGTGGCGGTGGAGGGAAGTGGAGACGAAGTTTGGAGTATCTTAAAATTGTCAAAATATAATTCTGATGGAAGGACCTAACTATAGGCTCCTTTTTTTTAAATTTTTTTTTAAAATTGCAAATATGAGCTGCTTCAACAGGGGCAAGTGTATGGATTTCTATTGACTGCAAAAACTTTAACATTGCTCTCTGGCATTCCAGTTGTCTCCAAGATTTTCAGGAACCCATTTGTCACTACGCTGGGTGATGACAGACCAAACCTATTTGTCACTGTGAGTGACAAATAATGTGCACCACTAGGGACTTCTCGGCTGTATTTCATTTGTAAATCACAAAGGCAATAAGGCGTATTTGAAATTCCCCACAAAGAGTGAATGAAGGACTTGCTACACATTTTATTTTTATGCTGCACGATGGTAATTCTGTATAATATCTGAGAATAATTGCAAACAAAAAGGTTTGCAGGATTTTTTTCTCAGAGTTTCCAAACTGTGGTCATAAATCTTCTGAGGAAAATGTAGGATTGAGCTTTCTTACTCTGAATTAAAACACTGAAAAAAAAAGAAACCAGAAAGCTGTATTTTCTAGCCACTGCATGAAATTGCCAGAAGGTTACTCCTAGTACTTATTGACCAAAAATCAGACCAGGAGAAGTAATATTACAGTATCCATAGCATACAATGTTTGAAGAACAGGAAACTTAAGTCTCAAAGCAGTAAGGGCTGCATTGATTATACCACTTGGCTGCTTTGTGAAGTGTGAGGCTCTATCAGAAATCAGAGACATTGTTGGTTTTGTTCTGTTTGTTTAATTTTTAAATCATCTCACCCTCTATTCAAAACTCCTCAGTGTCTTGGTATTGAATTTGGCTTTGATTTTTCTTTTGTTTATGTGATGTATTCTTTTTTTTAATATTTGAAATATTTGTATATTTTTTTTCCTTGAACAAATCTGAAGAGTCTGTCCATTAGCACTTTCTATTTAGCACATCTTGAATACATGAAACTCTTACACAATGTAATGTGATGGTCATGATACCACTAAACCACACATTAAGTACAAAAGCTTTTGTCCTGTTACAACTACTTGCACATTCATGGTAGAATGTTGTCTGCCATATGGTTTTAAGTATAAGTCTTACTGGCCTAGAACGTGTTCCACACATAAATTATAACCTGGGTGTCTATACATATTGATTTAAATGCAAAAAAATCCTCTTGCAAGTGCTGCACCATAATAATATTGCCATAAGGAAAAGCCTGGTCAGCTACTTAAACAGTTTTTCTGCATGCTACATAAATGTTTCTGTCCTGAAGGATGTCATTCTGAAGTTCAAGTTCTTCAGTGCAATAACAGAGATGGTCTGTTATTGAAGTATATGATCAACTTTATAGTGATAATCTCAGTTACTTAGTATTGCTACAAGACTGTCATTTTACCACTAACATATCCTTCTATCTAAAGCATATTTACTGTTGGACCTGTAACTATTTACATACTGGTTTAAGCAAATTATTTGCAAGAAAGAAAGAAAGAACCAGCTTTCAACTGAAGTGTCATTATATTCTTTTCTTTTCAAAAGACAGCCTTTTTTTTTTTTTTTTTCCCCATGACTCTTGGAAAGCATGATACCCTCGGCTGGGCTAAAATTAGAAAGAAGGAAAGACTACAGTCCTACAGAGAAACTTTTATCTTGGTTAACAATGAATCTTAACAAAGGCCTTGTTTTATTTGCTTGTAGTATCTTAATTAATTTGATCCTGAACTTACAATAATTCTACAGTTAAATTGATACACTAGACCTTCATCTTTTTTCCCCAGAATATGTTGCCATAATGCTACCTAAGAATGACATATTTTTTCTCCATTCCGATACAACACTGTGTGCATCGACAGAACTGAATAAAATAGAATCCTCACTCAGGAATTTCCTTAGTCCCATTATTTATGGTTTTAAATACAATTATTGTTTTCCCAAATGTAGATCAGCACGAGTAGGGAGAGCCTTTATTTTGATAACTTTAAATGTATTTCCAATATAGTTACACTACACTGAGGAAACCAACTCCTAGTTAAAAATAGTATGTTTGTGTAACAGGGTACCTTTTCTGTGAACACATGCTGTGTAGGAGCACTTATCTGCTTTTGGCATTCCACACTCTTTGCAGCCAGGGGCTTTACAGCTTTTGGAAGTCAAAGGTAAGGGGAAAATAAGAAAAAGCTGAGCCTTGATTATTCCAGCCACAGTGGAATTAGAACTGTGGGGAGTCAGTGCTGAGGTCCACAATTGTTCATTTGTTCAGAAGGAGTTGTGACTGAGCAAGGGTTCCACAGAAAATCTGAGGGTGGCATATGATTTTTAGGAAAGGACTATTGATTCGCATTTTTAAATGATGTTGTGGTAATATGTTGCTCATCCTTTCAAGAGGGATTTTATTTTTTTCTTGATACTTGGAACAATGAATGTGTGAGAAAGATGAAATACTTGACAGTGTGTTTGGAGATGGGAGTTTAAACCAATGTGTGAAATATTGGTACAGCGTGAAGATGCCATTAGGGTATAGGTGTACATTATAACAAACAGGAATTGATCCTTAAAAAACAAGGTTGGTTTTTTTTCATATAATTCTTAACAGAAGTGGGTATTTATTGCCCAAAGTTGATTTGTAGCCTACCCACTAACACTGGTCATCTTTCACTTACAGAGGAAACATTAATGCCAGAACAGAAACTGCCCTCTGGCCAGAGGGGGGAAAAAACACCCTATTACCTTTCTCAGAGATGTCCTAGACTTAAGTGGCAAACAAATAAAAATAGTATGTTTTGAAGAGATAATTAAACAAGACACTGCAAGAGATAAAAACCCAAAAAATTGTTTGCACTGGACTTTCCTAACACTCTTCTGTAGAATTTGCTAGTGTTTATGGCATTATAATAGGAAAAAAAAAAGCTTTAGTGTCCACCTTTTATCGTGAGAGAGCTACATGTTACAGCATATAAAGCTAATGGAAAATCAGATAACCTAGTAGTAAAAACAAAGCACATATTCTAAGTCCACATGAAATGAAGGGTACATCTGTCTTAGAGTGATGAATTGCTTCATTTCTTTGTAAAATGTCTGTATTGCATTTAAATACTTCTATTAAATACTTTTAAAATAGTCTTTCATCAAACTGTAACTGCTCATGTGATACTGAAAGTAAAAGTACCGAGCAACTTGTAGGAGAAAAACAGAAATCTGAAATATAATATAAGCTGTCAATAATATTTCCATTCATTACAAGGGACAAAGTCATGGTTGCAAATGCAATAAATCAGAACTTAGAAGTTTCATAAGTTTCCCCATTGTTCCCTGAATCCAATAGGCAGGTTGTGAGAAAAACACTAATTAAAGGAATTGGTGGCTTTTCTCCAGCACTGAATTATGAGGTCATTACTACTTGTTAAAATACTTATCCCACTCAAATATTCATAATTATCTATTAGGTTTCTTGCAGACAGGGAGATTATGATAATGCATCTAGCTCTTTTTATTAGTGGGTAGTTTTCATCAGTATTCCAGGTTAGTCAATTACTCTGAGCCATAGCCACATCAGCACAAATCACCAATGCAAATCCTAAACAAAAGTAAGTTCTTCATAGGAAGGACACTGCTGGTTGCTTTACTTCTAATAGTTTTTTATTCTGCATTACTTGCAGCACTTTGAAACCTGAAAATGCAATTTGTCTTACTATTGATTTTTGTTCTTTCCCATTTAATAAGCACTGAGGTATATGGAGATCTATGCACGTACCTTTCCATGTGGTGAGCTTGGAATATGCTTTAATGTTTCAATACGATGCTTCTGAAACCCTGGTCTCACTTGGGATGAGAGTTTGGGGTATTGGATCTGCTTGATGATCTCATGAAGAGAAAAGTAGGTGTATGAAATGTAAATGCCATGGTTGAATCCAGGAGGAAACAGGAGTGTCAACATTTACAACAGAGAGCGATCTCTTAAAACAGATTAATTTGTTACAGACTTTTTTTTTTCTTCTGTGGAAGAATAGCAAGTAAGCAGTTGGTTTAGACAGGAAGTGCGAGAGAAAAGGTGGAAGAACATTGATAAAGACAAAGTTTATTAATTCCTCAACACTTAAGGCCTTTTGAGGTCAACTGAGAATCTAAGTTGAAGAAATGGACTTCTGATGAATGTACTGAAGAAGCCAGAGCTATGCAACACTGCAGTTTACTCTAAGATGGTTAAGTGCATCCTTTAGATGTCTAATTCTCATAGACTCTGAGTATTTGATCACTTGAAGGAGATCTAAGGTCCACAAGATTGTATTTTGACAACTTTAGCTCTATGTTAAACTTCAACCTTAATATTCTTTCCTCCTAAGCAAAATTTAGTTCTATTTATTTATATGTTGAAATATAATTGAAAAACTTCTATCAGCATAAAGAATTTCCTGTTAAATGCTTTGGTCAAGGAGCGAAACTGAAGTAAACATCACTGAGCTTACACTGCTCGAGTGTGTGGTGATTACCCTTTCATCCATCTGGGCAACATGGTAGTTAAAGGATTTTTCCAATCTGGAACAAGGTTATTAGCACAGCCAAAGTGTTTTCATCTTGTTAAAGTTTTGGTTGAATGAATGTATGATTTCTAAATTAAAAACAAGTGAAACTGGAACTATAAAATAAGTACTTTGATATCTCTGTTCCAAGGTAGAATAGTGTACTTACTGTAATATTCACACCTTTTCACTTGTTCAGAGAGAGACAAAGAGCAGAAGTTACTTGTGCCACATGGGATGAGCAGTAAAGAAACTGGTCTGTTAAGGAAAAGGAACTAGAAAGAGGTTTGAAGCTGATAATCTCCTGTCAGGTTAATGGTAGTATAATGTGACATTGCCCTAGGATTTTCTAAGAGAAAAATAACTAATGCTCTAGTAGGACTGTCACAACAACAACCACAGAAAATAACATGGGACTAAGGGAAAGAGGTAGTAGTTAACAAGAGGAGCAGGGAGAGATCACCACTATTACTTGATAGTTTTGATTGGAAACTGTCAAGTGCTGTAAATTATTGAAGGTCAGGTATTTTCATGAAAAAAATGGAACTCCAGGGTCATTACTACTTGTTAGAGAGAAAGTACAGGTTTTTAATCAAGTTCAGTCTTGCAGTATGTATGCCACAAAAAAAATATAAAACTTAGTTTGGAAATGTACTTGTTGTGTGTGGGTGTCTTGTTCTGGGGTTTTTGAGGGGTTTTTTTTGAGCTTAATGGGGCTGAGTATTAAATTTGCCCTCCTTCAGTCTATCCAAGGGCAGCGAGGGAGAAAAAAATCTGCTAGATAGGACTAGTACATGGTCTGATGAATGTTAGACATCTGTAGGGAAGATGAGCTACACTGACAACTCTTGTTTAGTCTCAACAACAGGAAAAAGTGTTTTAAATAAAATAGTGTAGAGGGACCATATTTAAAGAAAAGGTCTATTTTTTTTTCCCCCAGCACTGCTGTTTTTCTGTTCCCAGATATCAAAATATTAAAATGTTACACGGACTCTTGTCAGCCAGGTTAACTCTCAGCCAGGGACAACAGTTACTGATTTCCACGAGGCAAGTGCATAGTTTTGTGTTCAATAAAGGGAACAATGATTACACTCTACATCCTTTATTTCTTAAATGGGAAAATGACTTCTGTTTCTCAAGGTTCATTGTGGAGTTAAATAGCAAACTCATGTACAAAAATATTTATAGAAATACTTTAATTCCATAAGAATTGGGCATTAAATTATTCTCTCATTTCTGGGCTAAACAGTGGCATGAGATAGAGGTGGTATATATACTACTAGCCCCTATGACATAAGATACATAGACTCAAAATAAGTAGTGAGTTAGTTCCATGTGATTTGTCATGAATCTACAGTCTAAACCCCTCTCACTCAAATTCTAAGAAGTGTATGTGTCTAGTTGTGGCATTTGACTATAAAGTGGGATGAGGATTCATAATTAGATACAGAGAAATGGTAGAGAACCAAAATCAACTTGGGTTAATGGCATGCAGAACAATATTTTTAGATGGATGCTGGCTAGTGTCACTTGGTCTAATCCAGTCATTTTTTTCCTCCTCTCAAAGCTGCAGACTGCCAAAAGTAAAGGTACTGCCTGCAGTGGTTTGCATGGGAAGCCCCAGCATCTCTCAGAGAACTAAGACTTTATAGCATGGGAAAATGTTTTTCACTCTTAGCAGTTGGTTATAAAACCTCTGTGCATGATCTCCCCCTTCAGTGTTATTACAGGTACTTAAGTACCTCTTTAGAAATCAGAAAGGTATAAAATGGAATTGGGAACTGAAGCAGATACCAAGGTATTCTAACCTGTCAAAGTTAAAATCTCAAGTAATCAGGTTCACATGCATGGGCCTGGATTTTACGGGCTCTGAAACCACTGTGAGTGCATACACACACTCTCTTTAAGACACAGTTGAAGTGTAAAGTGGTAAAAAAGTGATGCCCAAGTATTTTAAAACTTAGTGTCTGGGGCTGGGTACAGAGTCAAGGTATTCAGAATCAATTTCCAGTGTTATAAATATGTATTCTGATTAGAAATAGCTGTTCAGGTACTGACCCTGCTGTAACTGTTACTGCAACAAGTGTTACAAATGAGGAAGTGTTTGTTAGACTTGATTTTCTGCAATTAAGCCTTTTATATTGGTTTGTTTTGTTTGATATTGGGTTTTGTGGATTTTTTTTTTTTGTGGGGGCAGTTCTGTCGGTTTTTGGCGTGTTGCTTTTTGCTTTGAGTTTGGTTGGTTTTTTACTTTTTTCCTTCTGCATTAAAGTGACTAGCTTAAGATAGTCACCTTTGTGAAATGATTTACTTGAATGGTGTTTGAACAAACTTTAAGAAAAAAAAAAAAGGAGATGTTCTAGGATCAGAAATACAACATTGTTACTCTTGGGTTTATAAAGCCAAGTTAGAATATCTCAAAATGCATTAAGGATGCAGATTAGTTTCTCCACAATATTGTTAAGGCATTGTTCTTTGACTTTTGACAGCTTGATATTTAACTTTAGGATTTATTCTTTGTTTTTCAAACCACATGACATGAGAAAAAGAAAGATAGTTTAGAAAGCTGACCTCATATAAGTAAGCACTTTTAAACATCAGATTAATTGGATAGATTTTTTTATATTTCAGGTCTAAAAACAAATACCTCAATATAAATATATGTAAAAATATATAAATACCTAAAAATACTAATGGTACATTCATGTAGCTTGGTCATTGAGCAGCAGAGAAACTGAACTGTAATTATACTTGCAATCAAAGACAGAGCCAGGTGGATAATCTTGGGATTCAGATGCAGCTATGTTTAGGTTTTGCTGTTCAATGTCCCTCTGATCCCTCATTTATCAAAAAGCTTTCAGAAGACAGAAAGTTAAAAATAACTTAAAATGAGAAGTGAAATTATAAGAACTGTGGTTAAAATGGAGGTATGTTCTAACTCCCGATCAGCACGAATCATAATGCAGTGATTTTTCACTGTCAGAAGTGAGGTGGGGCAGGAACAGGAAACAAAACAAAGACTGACTAAATAATAACAATAATCTGCTGCACAAGAGTGAGAGATAACTGCTAAAAAGTATTCATAGGATTTCCCTGGCTTGTTGGAAAGATTGTAGGATATGATTTCTGGTGGGTGGTGTTCATAGTTATGAAAGCAGTTATGGAAGCTATTAGTCTGTTTGCTTATATGATGAGCATATATATCTGTGGTTTCCATGAAAATTCCTCACTTGTGCAATAGATCCTTTCTGGATGGCCTCTTTCCCATAATTTTCATATAAGAAGTTTGGATTTTATTCTTTTTTCAAAATTATGATTTTTTTAAATTTTTTTCCAGATGAAAAGCTCNTGTGCAATAGATCCTTTCTGGATGGCCTCTTTCCCATAATTTTCATATAAGAAGTTTGGATTTTATTCTTTTTTCAAAAATTATTATTTTTTTTATTTTTTTCCAGATGAAAAGCTGTGAGAAAGTTTCCTACTAAATCTGTTCTAAGAAAAAATTCAATTACAATAAAATTCTCTTATCAAATTAACTGTTGCATTTGGCATTTGGATTTGACAGCTGCCACGCTGAATTTTGCTGGGATTGTGTACTTTTCATTCAGTTTGTGTTTTTTAGGGACGTCATGCTTCTAGACATATTAATGGTACTTTCCCCCTCCCTATTATTTTTGTATTTCTTTTAAATCTATGAAGTGTATCTCACCAAACACAACCTAAACATGTTTTTGAGTTAGCAAGAATGAACTCAAGCAAGTGAAACACCCTCTATAGCTCTAAGTAAAATGGCAGAAGCTGTTACTCTGGGGAAAAAAAAATTCCCAAAAGAAGGAGATGCCTGATGTACAAAACAGTATGATCTGACACCTAACACGTTGAAATGTCTGTGCTTTAAGAAGTCTGTCTCAGAATAATAGCTGGCAATGAGGTCAGATTCAGAAGCAGGCTCAGGAGAGGCAGGACTGTTCCATTTAGCACACTGGTAGAGCACTGTGACATGTTGGTGGCAGAGTGGTGCACAGCCCATGGCTCCTTTTAGGTTTGAGGTTTGTTGTCCTTTGGACAGTGGTCAGTCTATTGGCTGTGAACGTGTACACTTTTATTAACTCACATGGCACTGTGTATCTCTCAGACCAGCTGAAGGTCTGGCCTTAGGGCAACCAGGATGTGCAGGTTCTTTGCACTGAAATATAAGGTTTGTGACCTCACCATGTATAAGCTTGGGATCTTGGACTTTTTTCAATTATGCTGTAAGCTACAATAACTCTAATTGCCATTGTGGAGAAATGTATCAAATAACTCAGCTACTTGGACGGCACACAGTTTAGAATTTATTAGCTGCTGCTCTGATCCTAATTTAGTGGCATAGTCTCATCTCACTGAAAGTATAATTGCCATTATTGAATAATCATTTTGATAGGTTATTCCATTTTCTGCCCTGTTTATCTTCTGTTCTTGAGTGTCTCACTTTCCTCTTTCAACATTGCCATCTCAATCTGAGCTCCTTCTCACAAATTCTCAGTGTTTTCCAGTCTTTTTTAATGGCACAATCAGTGCTTGATAATGTCTGTATGTCTTCTGCAATTCTGTCAAATTGGCTGGTATGAAGAGACTGGTATTTGCAACTTGCCTTCTGAGCTCCTGATGTCACAGAGTTTTTTGACATGTCGGGTTTTTTGTCTTCCACCCCTTTTTTTTCTCAGATTGGTCCCATATGATAAGATTGCTTTTATATTTAAATCAATTACCCACTGAAAAAGTTAGCTTCCTGAATATACAAGTAAGATAGAAGTTGTATTTCTTTCTGTGTAGTATAACCTGCTCTAAAATACTTTATTTTTCCAGCTGGTTTGCTTCAGCTGCTTCTAGTTCTTCAAGAAATGGTGGTTTGGAATGAAAACATTGGATGGCGAGGTTAGAAATGTCTGATCCAAAGGGAATTAATTAAACAGGATTATTATTCCAATTCCAGTTCTTTCATTACTGTACTAAAAAAAAGTATTGTTTGTATGGTTTTAAGAACTCACCTCCATTGTTCCCTCATAGTAGCTGCAAGAGACTGCAGTCATATTTTTTCATTTCTGTGATTCTACTTCTTCCCCTCCTCGTTTGCTTATTTCACAACTTGTTTTCTCCATGTCATAGTTCTTTTAATCTTGTGGAGCTAAATAACAACTTCTAGCCAGTCAAAGATTATTACTATTTGGCTTTTATGTTTCTATTTTCCCACTTACTCAAGGTATTTATGTAATGTAAATCTCTATTCCAGTGAATAATGCGTTATTTTTGTGTCCTATTTTGGATCTGAATTGTCCATTCTGTTAGGAAAAGGGGGAAAAACAACAACAAAAATAGATGAAAAAAGAAAGATAATTCTTTGCAAGAATGGCAAACAAGCTTTTTAAAACCTCTTTAAGTCATCAGCATGGCATCTCTCGCTGTGTACATGCTTAGGAAGACTATAAAGAACTGCAGCTTTTTTATTTTTACATGTATTCTGTGTGTAAATATGTATATATATGTATATACGCATGCACTGATGCTTTAAGTCTGCACACTGTGCTAGGCACAGTCTCTGCAGTAAAGACACGTTCTTCTACTCTGGGGAGTGAAAAGACCCACTGAAAAATGCTAGTCCTGTATCTGTTTGCAGGGTTTCAATTTGCCCTTCCAGCATTAGGGATTGCAAAAGTTTGAGAGTGTGGCAAGTCTCCTGGCTCTTAAAATCTTGTCTATTCTGCCAGCCTGGAGCCTAACCAGACACAATTTTATTGTGTGTATTTATGTTAAAATAATATCTCACAGATGCTCATGTATCTTAATTCCCATTTATGTATCATTTTTACTGCCATCTGATATTGCAACCTACAGTTTGTATTTATTGCCATTACTCAAGCCATCCAGACTTCTTTAATAATACTAAACAAAAATGTGACCAATTATATAGATTCTTAGAGAAAATGCACACAAAACTGAACTGGCTATGCACAGCTGTTAACATTTAAATCCCATCTGTAAGTAGAAGCAACTGAATTTAAATTATATATATAATAAAACCCCCAGAATACTTCTTGCTTTTTCTGAAATATCTCTTTAGAAAATCAATATTGAAAATGGGCATTTTCTTTATTACTATTTTCCTAATGCACATTATGGGGTGAAATGTACTGTTAGTGTAGGACTGAGATACAAGTCCTAAATCCCTGTCGTTCAGAAAGCCAGCCTTCATCCTGAATTTGAAATAAATAAAAATTAGATTCATGGGAAGAGATTCCTGAGCTAGTTCTAAGTGTATTCCTTGTGTACAGAACATCACAGCCCCAGGATGGCAATTTACAATAAGTATGGCTGTGCCAGACCAGGGTCTCCATGGGACCTGTTTGGTGGACTGAAGCTGGGCATTGCTGTATGTTCAAAATACCTTAAGTTCTGCAACTGAGGTTTTATTTTACCACTCTAACTTCTCTTTTCAAAAACCTCTTCCCTTTTACCTCTGTTTCTGCTAATGGTGGATGGCAGCTGTCACGAGACCTAGTTGCTTCATGCTTCTCTTATGAATGGAAGTATTTTCATGCTGGTGTTGACAGCCAGACTGAAATATTTTTATGGTATCCTTATGAGTCCTGTTAAGTTTCCTCTGATCAACTGGATGAGTTAATTTTAATTGTTACCTCTCTTAATGGATTCCACTCTTATTTTTTCTTTGTGGCTTTGCAGCTCAAGAGTAAATTTTCACATTTACCGGACAGCTTATAACTAACTCTCATTAAAGGATACCTTGCAAGAGGATGTTTTAAGATTGCACTAAATCAGCATGACATCCTTACCAAAACTTGTATCTGAAAAATTATCATAAGGACAAGCAAAGATAGGCATAGCATCCAGGATAAATAGCTGCCAAGGAACCTGAACAAGCTCAGTCACCTAAGACAGGAACAAGTGTGTATACCTGAGACTAGCTGGTCTCTTCTTAATGCTAACAACAAGAATGCACTTATTTTCTGGCTGAATCAGTTGAGTCCAGGTTGAAATCTAATCATAACTTTATTGTTCTTGCCCTGAAGAAGCAGCATTAAAATGCATATAGCTGACTTCAATAGTGCAGGAACATATGTTTGTGTTCTCTGAAAACATCCGAACTAAAATGGATAATAATGAAAATTTATGATTGGAGGAATGTTAGGATATCTCAGATTGACAATGGCATTTTGAGGTACAGACTGCTGAATTACAACAGTACATATAGCCTGATGAGGTACTTCTAGAGTGTGATGAGTTCTTGGCTCTACCTTGCTCTAAAAATTGTAAGGGAGGAGTGTGTGTGTTGGGTGATCTGTATTAGGGCAGGTGTCAATCCAGGACTGACTGTGTTACCGAATATTTTACTCCAGTGTTTTATTTTGTCAGGCCAAGCTTGTTCAATTCCTCATTAGTGCTGCAGAGCTATAGATACTCTTCTGTAGCATTGGCTGGAAGAGTGTGAGGCAAATAGGCAACTTCTGTGCTAGTGACCAACAGGTGCAATTCCTGAAAATTCTGAGTGTTATAGAAAAACTTTAACCACCTCTGGCCGTTCTCTGAAAACGATGGAAAAGTTATGTCCTGCAATTAGTTTTTCTGATTCAGTGAATGCCTGAGTGTGCAATCAAGGAAGATCATTGAATAGTAGAACAGTTTGGTTTGGAAGGGACATTTATATGTCATCTATTCCAATCCCCAACGTGCTCCTCTCAAGAGAAGCTGCCTCTGTTGACTGTTTACCTTGTGGTTAGGAAGTGAGAGAAATTCCAGAAATGGGGGCTTTCTGCATCTACTCAACACCCTCACTTAAGGAAGAAAAAGGGGCAAACCCCAGGAAATGAGCAATTGGAGAAAAAATAAACATAAAAATCTTGTTCTTTGAAATGTATTGAAAAGAACATAATGCCTTTGGTGAGAATCAATATATCATCTGCAAACTAAATATTCCCACTTCAATATTTCCTTGTTTTCTTGTGAGTGTTTGTTTTAAATGAGACTTTAGATGCCCTCCTATCAGGGTGAAGTAATATAACAAAACAGGATACAGTAAACTAATATCTTTGAGATCCTCTTAAGAAGAAAATGTGAAAGTGCCCTCTGTGTCAAAAAATGTGGGTTCCATCTTGTAATTGGTACCTACATATCTGAAAAGAGAAACAACTGTCAGGAAACAAGACCAAAAAAAGGAAGGGAGTTACATGCTGAGAGCCAACAGGGGAAAGGCTCCCTAAAACCCATCAGTCCAAAGACTAATGGCCCTGTTGGATCCCCAAGAACTGTTAAACTTAAGATGCAGTCAGCCGAAGATGTGCAAGGCCACTGGCAAGTACTGGTGTCAATGACAGGCTGTATAATTCAGACCACATCCAAGAGTACAGTGCCTGTTATGTGCAGACAGAGTTGACAGGATTAGTTACACATCTCTGTAGCCAAAAGAAAAATCCCTTGAAGGACTTTCTGTCCTAAAAGTCAGTGATGCATCTAAGTGATGTTTCCACTTCTGAATAAGTAGCTGGGGTTGATCTCCCAGCTGTTCTCCAACTCTGAGAAGTGTGTGTGTGAGGGACCAAGCAAAGGAATGCACTGTGTGAACAGTTATCTATTAATAAACCCAGTTTATTTATTATAACACCTTTAATTAGTGACAGTGAATTTTCTTGACCCAATCTCTTATGAGAGAAAGGGGTATTTATGATAAAGGAATACAATGAGTTTGGTTATACGTACTTATATTTAAAATACATACTTTCATAAAGATGCATGTATATGAGACTCCTTGCCAGGACAGCCTTCAGAATCAAGTTTTAAACTTTAGGTTTGGAAGTTCAGACTGAAGTACATCGTGTATCCACCAGGGAAAGAATCAATATGTTGAAATGTTTATAAGGTGGTTCTTAAACAGCAACTACTTTAGAGCATCCAAAGAACATCTAGTATGGAGGAGAAGCTTTAGGTAATGAAGTTAAAGACTGAATTTAAGTTTTGACTGGCTTGAAATAAAAGAAAAAGGATGGAAGAAAGGCTATAATTATTGGAAGAACATAATGTGATGCTTAGACAGGATGTGAAATTCGCTGAGGAACATATTGCAGCTATAATTAGAGATAGTGTTTCAGTCACTTTAAAAATGAGTCATTACAGAATGCATTAAAAAGAAAAATTCTACATCTGTTGGGTCTCCCAGTTGGGACAGAAACATGAGACCTAAAAGGAAATGCAAATTCTTTCTTCTAAGGAGCTTTGAGGGTAAATTCCAGAAGTAAAGCACAAATAAAGTTCTGGAGTTAGAAACAAATAGAAACAAAACAAAAGTATAGATGGTTTGCAGTACTTTCCATTCATATTTCTAGAACATATACAAGAGCACTGATACTTATTCTGCAAGGAGTTGCAATTGTTTAGGAGTTTTACAGGATATTCCTCTCATCTTTTATCATGGTTTCCAATCATAGGTGAGGCAAAACAGTTCCACTATGTTTTTGGAATGTACACTAAATAAGAACAGTAAGAATGTAGTTCTTCTACATTCATCTTCAATATCGAATGAGCTGGTTGGAGAACAGCTTTTACTATTCACTGCTCATCCATAATAAGCCGTTTTCAATTAATTTTTTTCTAATTTTGCTAGGACAATGAGTGAGAAACACAGATGTCAGTTCTGATTGCATTGGCTTTTGGAAATAGTTGAATTTTCTGAGGGAGGAGAAGTTTGCAGGAAGGAGGTTATTCATGTAGCTGGCACTGTATTGTTCTCAGGCTGTTTGCATGAGGGAATGTTCTGCAATAAAATATATTGCCTAGTAATTTTAATCAAGCAGCAAATTAAAGAAAAATGGGCTATGCAACAAAAAAGAGAGTTCTACTGTTTTGTCCTACAGTTTCCCTTTTTTTTTTTTTGGCCTCTTTTATAGATTACTCAGTAGATCTCTTTATTTCAGATCATCATAACCTGTTTTGAAAGGCGATTTTCTACGGAGTTGTGCCACAGAGTAAACTTGTGTAGACTTGTAATAAATTAAGATGACTGAGTACCAGTGGTCTATCTGGACAAAAAAACCCAACCAACCAATGAAACATAAAAATCCAGAACAAATCTGCAAGATTTGGGGTCTCTATCAGCACATAAACAATATTCATTGCAAACTGCCAGGGAACACAGGGATGTCACACTTCACTGAGTCTAGTTAAGAGAAAAAAAATACACACCCTGTGCTTAGAACTATTTGTTTAACTCATCACACTTCTTGTTGAGTGTAAATTTTGAACACCAACAAACAGGTTTTGAACAATTAATTATTGCAGCATGCAAAAGCTGAGGTAGCCTGAAGTTTGAAGCCAGTTTTTTTTTGTCTTCATTGTGTCATCTAAAGGTGGCTATTGTTATGTTTATCAATGGAATTATGCTGTTTCTGCTCAATTTAAGCTGTCTACAAGACATGAGCTCTCTTAATTTGCTGGTCAGTTAAATCTTACCTCTGAGGAAGTGCACAGTGTCATTTTAGAGATGGTTTAATATCATTAAACCTCTGTGTGTACTTCTATGACACACAGCTTGGTGGGAGCTGGCCCTTCTGTTCTGCCTTAGAGTGAGGCAACCTCAGTTACTGTGGTGCAGTGAAGAATTCTATTCAGTTGAATGCTCTGGATCATATTCAGAGTCACCCACTTACAGGTGTTATTAAACAGTCTGGTCAGCAGAAAACTTGGAAACTTGGGCAGGGCAAATTCAATTCTCATAATAACTGCTATATATATTTTTTTTATTTAGCTTTATTAAATAGATGTTGGAAGACAAATTATTGATAACTTTAACAAAATTCTGGGATGTTTATTTAATCTATTAATCCCATTTTTGTTAATCTGTCACAAAGATGATCTCTTAGATAAGGACAAGCTGTTCCCTGAGACATTAAGAGAAAATTTTTGCATAATTCTGTAGGTTATTCCATATAGAAATATCATGAACTGTTTACCCCTCATGAAATGAGTAAAATCAAGATTTAATTTCAAAAAATTTTTTTTTACCTTTACTCAGTAGTCTCAGAGCAGTTCTGGTCTGGGAGTATTTACATCAGCCTAGGAAGTATTGTCTAATTCACCCAAATATAAAAGCACACTTTGCTTTTCCTTAAAAAAAGGGGGGGAAATGCTCATCAGCCAGCAAGTACAGAGGATGCTCGATCAGCTGTCAGCGGCCTTATGTTGGCTGTGACCACTGCAGGCCTGGTCTTCCAGCTGGAGACCTAGAGATAAACACAGAGTGGAATAATCATATTACAACTATTTGGATATGCTTCAAACTAAAAGGTTTTCTCGGGGAGAGGAATTTTAATGCATGATTTTTGTAAAACTGGTTTAGAACAAATTGTTTGTGCACGCTGGAACATGAGCAACTTCACTGATGTATCTGATCACGCTCCTGTGTCAGCATTCCTCCATTAATGGTTGATGGGAAGGGGGGGAGGCATGTCTCCTGGAAGATTTTAATGCCTGAAAGCAGAGTGGAAGTACCAGAAATGCAGAACCTGGTGGAGGGAATGAGAGAGAGTTCAGGTTTTTAATTTCTAGGGTTTTTTAAACTAGGAATTTTTTTTTTTGTCCGGTTACCTTATTAAGAGAAAAAAAGTCAAACTTTGTTTTTACATTTTACCTTCTGCTATTGGTAGCACTTTAAACCTAAGTGAGCCATTCAAGGAACACTGAGGATTCTATTAAAAGAGTTGCTCCATTTTTATGTAAATGAAAATATTAATTATCACAGTTGAATTATGAAGCTGCAAACATTACTGTACCATCTCAATAACAACTGTAAGTCGGGCAAAGGTTTATGACTAGTGTATTTTAAGCCATTGACAGGTTCTATAATTATACTAAAGACGAAAGGATAGTGCAAAGCAAGAGTGACTTTCTTAATTCAGACAAAGCATAGTTTGAACATCAGGGTTAAGACTCGGAAAAACTGTTTTTTAAAAGGTACAGAGTAAAGTCTTATAAAACTCCACTCACTTTTAAAGAGAGTGAATTAAGATAATGATGAAGCTCAATTATATGTTTGCATTTTCTTCATCTATTTTAAAAACTGGGGGTTTTTCCCCTTTCAGAATAGCCTTTGCCATTTGTTAGACTTGAAAGTTTCCTTTCACAGTATCACGTGTATGAAAGAACTTTATACAATGATATCTAAAGTATCACTACTAATTTTGGTAAATGCTTTTTTTTTTGCCATTGTTCATTCCTTTTTTGGGAAACAATAGATAATAAGGACATTGGATAAACAAACATCACAGTCCAAACAGGTAGCTCTTCCTTGTTCTGGGGTGTCGTTTTGAAATGATTTAGAAATACTTCAGGACTTTAGCAGGTTTGGTAGGAGAATATAGGTATAAATTGACCTCCAATGCCTCTTGCATCAGTGCACCAAATTTGATATAATATTCTTGAAAAATTGACTTGTGTGGATAATCCTGTTATGTGTGGAAACAATTGGTGTGTTACAAAGACTTAGTTGCATGGCATTGCCTGGTCCTGCTCCTGAGAGCTAAATTGTGTTTACAGACTGCTGAGAGTAACTTATTTTTCTACATTTTTTTCCCTTGTACATTTTCTTCGTTGCAAGTGTGTCATACAAAGGTAAATGAGATGGAAAGACTGCAGTTCCTTTGCTTAATAAATGGCTGTTGAGTAGATTCACAGAGCAAGCTCTATGATGGTATTTCTTTCAAAGCACAGACATGAAGATTAACAACTGTTTCACTGTACATATTTAACTAGTTATTACAAAAAGCTACTCACGGTCTGAAAGGAAATAAGGATTTAAGCACTTTTTTCTGGGTAGTTGTTAGATCTGGAACAAACAAATAGAGGAGGCTGCAAACAGCCCCTTTGCAAATTGGATTGCAGAGATCCACAGATTCTTTTATTATGCTTTTTACCTGTTGGTTACACACCATAATCAACTAGCTCAGTAGTCATAAAGTCTTTTTGAGCTTGCAGCTTTTCTCAGATCAAATCTTGTGTTGCACCATGCTGTGCAAATAGCTTTCCACTGAAATCTCCAGAGCTGTTGAATGCATTGGACCAAATTCTGCTCCGAGATGTGCCTTGACAAGTTTGCCAGTTAACAGATTCTTTCTCATCTCCTTCGTCTTCAATACATACCCTTTTTTCTTTAAAACTCCATGAAAAACACCTCTCCCCACTGAAAGAGTGGTTGAAAGCAAAGTAGGTAAAGAAGGCAGACTGAGCAAACTGAAGAACTGCGAGTTACTTTCATTCACTTTACAAACCTTTTCTCAGGTATTCTTCCAAATTAATTTCGGAATGAGAACTGTGTAAGAATTTTGAAAGGTAACTGTAACTGGTTAATGACAGAAGTCTTATTCACTATTTCATATTTTCAGTTGATATTTATTTTCTTCTCTTTTTGTCTTATCTTTCACAAAAGGATAAGGGAAAAAAATAATTATGAATCTATTTTATAACTTTCTTGGTGGTAAGGTAGTTGAATTATGCTGTAAGTGATTTATGGGGAGCTGTTAAAAAAAGCAGTTTTTTCCTCTGTATTTTGTCTGGTGCTTTCATTTAAAACAGTACACTATCAAATCAAATTCTAAAGCATTTAAATTAGCAATTTTATTTTTGTTATTAAAATTACAGGAACATTTTTGAGTAAATTAAGTTATACTAGTGAATTACATAATTGGGATTCTGAGTAATCCCTTAAATAACTACTGTGAATTTCATTATTTGACAAATTTTTTAGGAATGATTGAGAGCAAAATCATAGCCTCTAACTAGAGTTCAATGATTGTATTGGGGTTTTGATTGTGTCACCTGACCGGGGCCTGGAAACATTATAGAATAAGTTTAATGTCCAGGATAAACTTAATTTGGGAATATCCCTGCTCACAAACGTTGGAAATAGAGTACATGTGACAGTGAGCATAGACACATACTCTCATCTGGGACAAATGATATTTAATAGGATGTGGTTTATAGTGGTGTCATACATGCTGTTTGTCACCTAAAGCTGAGGTCTTAAATAAAATAAAAAGAGAAATCTTGAAGCTGGTGTTTTCTTCACATTTGCAGGAGAGCAATGTGCTCCAGCAAACTCTGTGCTGTGTTTGAGGCTAGCAGAAAAATTACATAAGTATTCTCCTTTACAGTGGCTGTGGTAATGATCTGCTTGGGTAGATTCCTCAGAAATTGGTAGGTATGTTTTCAACATCAACCTTTATCTCAAGGAAAACTAAAATTTTTCTGGCAGATATAGGAGAAACTTCTATCTCCTCTTCCACATCTTTATCAGAGAAGAATTTTGTTCTTAAGATCCTTTTGAAATACTGTTAGAAACATCCTGGCTCTGACTGCTTTGTGCTGACTGGTGGGGACAGCAAAGGAGGACTTTAGGTGCCATGTGGTTTTGGATGTGCTGATGGTGAAGGCTGGCCCACAGGTGCTGAGTGTGGGGGGCAGATGATAAGTGACTGAGGAATCATAAAGTACAAATCTAAGA
The DNA here is from genome assembly GCA_013397135.1 of Pachyramphus minor. Taxonomy (NCBI): domain Eukaryota; kingdom Metazoa; phylum Chordata; class Aves; order Passeriformes; family Tyrannidae; genus Pachyramphus; species Pachyramphus minor. Next base: position 299,792 of record VYXB01009182.1, on the reverse strand, counting down.
GGAGGAAATCTTATGTCCTTCTCAGGAGACATGTGAGTGAATGCAGCATGGTGGCTGGTTATCAGGGTTTCTGATCTCAAGGAAGTAACAACGGAGCTCAAAGAAAAGGAGAACATAAATCCGTGAACAGTCATAGGGTTCACTGAGCAACATAAGTGTGTAAGGCAAAGGAAACATTTGAGGAAAAAACAGCAGCTTATTTCACATGTTGAGGACCACTGCTGACCAGGTAGGGGCAAAAGTGTTTGCTGCCTGCAAATATAGAGCACTCACCCCACTCTCCACACTGTCTTCATCTACTCCCTTGGGACTGCTGTCCTCCTTGGGTCTCATATATTTGCCAGGGGTTTTGGGTCAACCCAAATTTGCAGGGGAAGATGAAATTAAAAAAAAAAAAAAAAGAAGGAAGTTTATAAATATATTAAAAAGGGGGTTTTGGACTTACAAAAGGAAATGGGAAGCAATTTTAATCACCATTTTATTTTTTATCCATCCTAATTGATCTGTTCATCCTTGTGTCTTCATATTTTTGCATATATGGTATGAAGAGGAAAAAAGAAACTTAACAAAAATGGTTAAAAGTCAGTCTGAAATTGAGAAAAATGAGATTTATTGTCAGGAGAGAGATGTTACAAGTGAAGCAGTTGAAATAAAGCTGTATGTAGGGAAGGTAAAATAAGGTAATAAAGCATGGGATGAATGGTAATAAAAAGATCAAAGATTCCAAATTTGAACAATAGAAGTAGAAGTCAAGCAGTCAGCATGTAACGGATGGAGAAAATTAGTTTAATATGCTGGCAAGAAGGAGGCTGTAAAATTCTGTGAAAAGAAATGGAAGTAAGCCACCATGCTGAACTGGACTACAAAACCACTGACAAAGGACACTGATGTAGGTTTGATGGGGGTATCCTGTGGGGCAGAGGTAGGGGAGAAGAGCTGGATGTAGTGATTTCAGAAGATGGAAATACAGCAAAAGACTGTCCTCCCCTGATGAAATCGTCAATGAGAGCTACAAAGTATGTGGTCATCTTGTAATCTTTAATAAGCACCTTGCTGCCCTAAGACTAATGCTTTGGTTACCTTTTTACCTTTTACTTTGAGAGCTATTGGAGGAAATCTTAAGCTCGTAATTGCCAGTGTTCGTTCACAATTTCTGGATTCAGCCTCCGTGGTTGCAGTCATTAAAGCTTCCTTCCCACGGTGTCATCTGTCCTATGAACTGTATGTGCATCCCACTTTCCTTTGTGGTGAGCCCAGTAAGGGCTGTTTTTTTGGTTGAGGTTTGAGTTTGGGGGTGTGTCTGTTGCCTGGATAAGGCTTTTGCTTCTACAGTTGGAAAGAGTTTATCAAATGCAGAACAGTTCTTTCGCATTATTTTACAAGGCAGAATACGTATATACGCACATACTTACAGATGCAGTGATGTCCCTTAACAAAGTCATATATGCCTTTTTTAATCCCACATCAAGAGTCATTTTAAACAATTCCACAGCAAGGTTTTCAGTTGTGTGGAAGGCACAGTTGCTCAGGCCCTGTATGCATTTCTTTTGTGGTGTTATTAGCGCTATTTCCTGCAGTTTACAGGCTTGTAGCTAATATTTGAAAAGCTAGAAAATGTAGGGTAAATGACAGCTTTTTTGACAGTGACCAGAAATCCTGAGATGAAGATATAAAGACCTAAAAAGACATAGAAAAGGGAGTTCAAGGTAAAGTCCTATGTATTGTAGTATGTGTAATAAAAAATCTCTTTGATTTAATACTTTCTTTTTTCAATATACATTGAATGTATATTGAAATACTGAATACTTTAAAAAGTATTTCAGAATGTAAGCACAGAAGCTGGACTTTCTGTATTTCTGGCTTTGGGTACAAGGTCTTCTTGAGTTCTTTACCCCATAATTAGACCTTGTGTAAATTAAAAATTTTAAAAATAAAGAAAATTCTGATGAATTTTTCGTGGCTAAATTGCATGTATATTAAAAATTCCACCTTTAACATTTTGTGTTTCTCTGAGTAGTTACAAGGATATTTAACTTTGGAATAATGGATAAAAAAATGCTTGTTGTTATGTGTTTATCAAGGAATAGAGACAATACGTAGATTTTTCTATACAAAATACGGTAAGTTTGAATTAGTCTGATTTAACCTTGCTCCAATTACCTTAAGGTAAAATCAAGTCTTTAAAGAAAAGATTTGATTTAAATTTTAATGGTGCTCCTAGACACGATTGATCCTTCTTCTTGGCTCTTTAATACCAGTAATTTACAGTTCTATTTAACACCTGTGCTTAAACAGGCCTTCTTTTTGCACCTGCAATTATTTATGCAGACATTCCACAGAATTTTTCACCTTCATTTAGTTGTAGGAACACTTATGTCAGAAGAAGTCTATGTAAACACCTGAACTGAATGTGTAACACGTCTTCATATACACTGGTATTAAAATTCATGTTGTTCCAATAAAAAGTAAGGCCCACGAAGAGTTACACAAATAATATGAGGTACAATTTAATCTTTGGCCTTATTTTGTCCTCCAAATCATGTGTTGAAAAAAGGACCAACCTACCAAAAAATGCTTCAAAGCGGAAATACCTCGACATTATAATTAAACTGACAGTTGTATGTTGGTCAATATGGAATGACTGAAATTAAACAACCTCCTGGAATAAATACAGAATCAAGGGCCAGGCAAAAGTAATATTAAGGAATTGTAGTGGCCTACAGAGAATGAGCCCCATGTATTAGTGAAATCATCACTATAATCATGTCTGAGAAAAGCAGTTTAATTATGTTCCTTGCAGGTTTTTTATGGATATGCAAGTAAAGATTTTCCATATGTGTATTTCTTTTGAATGAATCACTATTACTTTTAAGCTTCTAGTAGCAAAAGTGAGTAATTGCATTGTAAAGAAAAGATTTAGCTGTCGCATTTTCAGTCTCCATGACAATATACCCCCCTTTCAATGTCTCCCATGACAGATCCTCGCTTCTTCCTTCTTAAATCTTGGTATTTTTTACCTTTGTTGTAAACAAGTTACTTCCTATCACAGATCTCTTCAAGCAGCTTCTACAGGTAACTGTTTTACCATGTCCCCTTAATGATATTCTGCTACTTATACCCAACAGGATCAAACCTTAACTGGATGAATAGTATCAGTGAATATTTTCAAATTGGTCATGTGAATAGGCCATTTCACAGAATTGCTATTTCACCTGTATTAAAGGAAGATGCTGATATAATGATATTTAAACCCCCAATAGTGAAATAATTTAAGTCTTCCTTCTAAGCCAAGCTTGTTGGAATAAAACCATAAAATCATAACCATTTTTTTTTTACATTATCCCACAGAAAATTACTTTTCTAGTTATTGCAAATTACTTTTCTCAGTGTCTTAACCCAAAAGTAACAAGAAAAAAAAAACCTAACTGCAATGTGGAAGAATAACTTCTAGACTAACTGAAATTTTAAATAGCATTATTTTAAAAATTGACTATCTGTTGCAGTGACTTGCAGCACTAATGACTTGCAGCATTGAGTTTGGTATGTCAGAGTGGTGAAGTCTGTCTTCAGTGGTTGCAATGAGTCTGTCTGTACCATGTGTCCCTTTTTTACTCTTTCCAGTATTTGGGGTTTGCTGCTTAATTATTAAATATCTGCAGAATTCTCAATCTAGTCTTTCATACGTGACATAAAACTGGCACATCCCTACTTCTAATCATAACTACCATAACTGGTTTTCTTATTTATCCAGTATTTGACAAGTTTAATTTTAAATTACCTGCATTCATCCAATTATAACTGTAGAGGAAGAGAATTTGTCAGAAGTGCCACTGTGAGATCAACATACGTATCTTGGGGGAGGAAGGGAGGAAGCTTGCACTAGTTACTAGATTAGTATGTCTGACTTGCAAAAAATTGTGCTTCTTAGCACTGAAGAGGTTTTTTTTGTGTAAAGAGACTTTTTTATACCCAAAAAAGCTCCCACATTAGAAAGCTCAACTGTTTTTTTCCCCCATATCTATCAATTTTCCTTATTAAAAACCTTGCCTTGCTTATACATGTAGATCCTCACAGCTCTGACTGTTGTACTTCTGAACTAGCTTCTTATTGACTACCAGAGTAGACTGAGATTAGTTACCTGTTCCTTTGCTGTGCAGATCTCCTGGGCAGTCACACTGAAGAATTGAAAGTCAAACAGGTTTGCCAGAGTAAGAAACGAATTAGAATTGTTGTTTGTTCTTATTGAAGCAAATAGACACACACACACACACATATATATATATACACTTCTTTTCATCCAGATTAAAGAAAGTGGCCTGTTTGCTTTGGGAAAAGCACCAGAGACTCACTCACTTCTGATATTTTTTGTTGTAGCCTTACTTCACACATCTGTTTTCAGCAGCATCTGTTAGGTGTGTTCCTGTCTGAAAGTATTAATTCACACTGGCTGCACAAATCACTTTCACTAGACTTATAGCAATACTTTTTCCTATAGTTATCACTATATTTTTAACCTGTATTTGCTTTTTCACTGGAAAGACTCTATAATAAAAATTAGAACACAGAATATGAGTGGCTTACCAGGTTCAGCCAAAGATTGATCTGTTCTTTGTCTCTCCCTGCTGCTTTAAGCTCCCAGAGTCCTTCTTGATCTATGTTTCTCTGTATTTAGAAATACAGTGAATTTCTCTTGAACATGTCCAGAATTTATATAAATTTACAGGATTCATGTTATCTGCAGCAAGGAATTCCAGAGCCCAAGTGCATTTTGATATGAACTGCCTCTTCTATTTACCTTTTTCTTGGATGTACAACTAATCATTTCAGTAGAGTCCCCCTAGCCCTAGGGAGTCAGTCCTTACACACAGACTTGGATATCCTGTGAATGTAAGCACCAGCTGCTTCACTCCAGAAACCTGCTAGTAAAAACAGTGTAGTTTCTGTCTATCAGTACACCTAGACTTCATTTAGATCAAGAGAGCTTCTTAGCTCTCAGTATCTACTGCTACATCCTTGAAAACCTGAAATAACTCAGGAAAAGCAGCATCTTGCCGATTCCCAGTGACTGTTGCCAAACATCACTTATCTCAGATTAGGTGACAAAAATATATAGAAAACCCAGGACTTAAAAGCATAACATCTTTTCCACAAGGTTTCAGCATCTTGCTATGTATCTTTAATATACGTGATCTCTGAAAGTGTGATTTAATTCAAACTGAATTAATTTGTTGTGTGCTCTCCATGCTCTTATTTTCTTATCTCAAATGGCAAGATGTAGTTCTCCCAGAAATATCAAATCCACCTTGTCAGACTTTCATGGGTATTATTATCTAAATTGCTAACTGACATAAACAAGAGTAGCTGGGACCTATTTCCAGTTTCTAAAAGATCATGTTTTTAATGAATATTTCCATATTAAATCTTATACCTTTAAGAGCAGTCTCCCATGTCCAACATTTCTAAATGATTCAGAATGTCCCAATACTGATGAGAAGCTATAGAACAGAAGTGTGGTCACCTATAGTAATCCAGAAGAAAAAAATATGTAATATGTCTTAGTTTAAGGGTTTATTTTAACTTAGACATTGTAACACTGACCTTTTTTTTTTTTTGTGTGTGTGTGTGTGTAATTGATTTGGGATGCCATTCTCGGGCTGAGAAAATTACTTCTTTTCTTAAGTTGATGAACAGAAAAAAATCCAAACACAAAACAATAACAAAAGACAAAAAACCAACCAACCAACCAACCAAAACCCAAAAAAATCCCCCAAAAAAACCCAAAGAAGCAAAGCATCCTCAAAGAGTAGGGGTTTTTTTCAAGGGAAAAAAATAAAAGGAATCATATATCTGATTTCATCCCTCCTCTATCCCTCTCTGCCTGATGAACGTCTTGTTTCCTGGCACAAGATAGAAAATGTTTGTGAATGGCAATTCAACATATAACTACTATGTCTGGAAAGTTAAGGGGCCCAATTCACTCCTGTTGTCTGTTCAGTGCCTATATCTGCTGTCAGAAGTATCAGATATTCTGTTTTAGACAGGAATGGATTTATTGTGTAGACTGTTTAAATATCTGTTTGACTCAAGAATGTCTCTTTTTTTTCATATCTAGAAAGTGCTAGATTGCTCAGAAGGCAAACTGAACAATTTGAAGCAGGAAACTCACAAAGAGCATCTGTATTAAACCAGTTTAAAACTGAGAGCCAGAGGTCAATATTTAAAGCAATTGTGGCACATCATCTATACTCATTTCTGACAACCCTCAAAGTTGCTGAAAGGACATTCCCTCTAAATTTTGCCACAATAAAATGAGTGGAAGGAACTTAACCTTATACTGGTCTGTACCTTACTAACAGAATAAATAAGCTTCTGGAGCAATTGAGAAGATGACATTAAAAAAAAAGACAAATAAGAAAGGAGAAACTTCATGGAGTACAACGACAGGAAATACGGGAAACGCAGGATTTAAGGCTGAGCAGAGCCTCTTAAAGGTTAGAAGATGACTAAAGGTGACAAGGTGACTGTCCACTGCAGTAGGGAATAATAGCAAATCACTTTGAATCTTGGTAGCATTATTCTGTCAATATTTGGTACCATATATAGCAGCAAATTTTACTATTGGTTGGTTGTTTACTAAATATGGAAAACAGTAAGTGGGGAAAAGGGTGATGCAATGCCTCCTTTTCTTTTTTTTTTAAGATAATGTGAAAAGAGTAATTCATAAAATATTGAAATTACGTTGTTTATGTGATGTTATAGTTTTTCTCTGCCAATTTAAGAATCACTCTTACAATAAATACAGGTAATGTATAGCTCTGTGCCTTACAGAAAACCCCCAAAACTAAAACCAAATAAACAAAAACCATCCCAGTTTAAAAAAAAAAAATATTTATGCGGTTGTGAATGTCAGATATTTTTACAGCCTACTGCCACAGTCTAATTTTTTACTTCATGTTTACCAATACCTTTGTTCCTGAAAAGGAAATAAACATATTGTATTACACAAAGAAGAATCGGTGAAGGATGCAGGCAGCAGATTAAAGACAAGGAAGGTGGCAAGTTATTTAAAACAATGTTGAATTATTGTACCAGTTGGTGAATATGATTTTAAGTATGAATGAGATTTAAACAAAATACTAAAATAAAAATGCCTGCTTTTTCAGGTTAAAAAAAAAAGACATCAAAGTTTCATAATAAATTCATACTTTATTCTTGCAATATGAGAAAAACAGTTCTGTATTACTCTGAGACAGTTTCCTTTGAAGTATCTGCTGAAATATTGAGGTTCTAAAATATTTATCTCTGTAGTATGTTATAATTGCTTTTCTCCTTTCACTTTTGGGACCCTTGTAGCACCTGTAATTCCACTCCCTCTTTTAGATCATCCATCAGATTTCTTTCACGTGAAATGGATACTGTCGATGGAGCTATTTCATTTGAGGATGTTAAAATGAAATACCTGTCAAAATAAACAGCTTACCCAGTATAAATAAATCACAGCTTAAAAATAATAATATAAAAAAGTAAAAAAAAAAAAGGCAAATGTAGTTTTATTTGGTAGCAAAAATGCCAACTTCTTTTGAAAACCTAACAGAAATGAAGTTCTAATTCGAAATTGTTTACTGTACGAAACTGAAAATTCTGAAGGATTCAGGAGGCAACAGATTTGCATATTTAAACTTCAAAATGTATCAAAACAATGTTCTGTATTGTCACTCACTCTTGCATAGCTGAGCTTATTTTAAATCAACTTCTCCAGTAAAAAAAAAAACCACTAATGCATCCACCAAACCAGATTGTTTAAGTAGTTTGGTTAAATTATAAGCAGCTTAGAACTGGGATGAGAAGGAATATCTTTAATTGTAACCATACTTAATAGTTCTTTTATATTTAATAGTTCTAACATTACCATGCTGTTAGATGTATGGCCAAGGACAATATTAAACCAGAATTGCTTATTCTGACTGTGACATTACAAAAACATTTTGATTTTGGGCTGAGGACTAACCCAGATTTAAGCAGGACTTCGCAGAGAGAATGTTTAATACTTATTTATGGGAAAATAATGCAAGGAAAGAACAAAGCATAATTAAAAAAACATTACTGAGTAATCAACTTTATCAAATGCACAGCAGCAAATATCCCCTGACACCTTTGTGCAGAACTGAAAAAACAAAGACACACAAGCAAAAATCAGTTAACGATTATTAACGTTATGAGAGAGGCATTATGTTGTAGCCCAATATTCTTTTTATCATCAATACGAAATGGAGATAATTTGAAAGCACTTTGTGTGGTTTTATAAACTAACATCACCAACTAAAGGCACAGCCGTTACCTGAGTTCGCTGCGTGCTCTCTGACAAGAACTTTGTTTTAGGTAGAGAAAATTCAAATAATAATAAAAGTTTAAACGATATCTGACATTTCTTCAAGGTGAATAAATTTGGCTGTTGATCTGTACATGAAAGTAAGTATTATCTTCAAGACATTAAAAACTGCTGGCTACTATAATGATGAAACAGGTGCTTACAGGTAGCAAAATGCCAGAGTGGGAAAAAGTTTGGAGAAGATTAATTGGAAGAAGGGTTAGCTTGGCAGAAATAAGTAATGCTATTTGAGACTTCTGTATCTGCAGGGCTGTAAAACCCCTTTTGTTGAGGTGGGTGCATCAGTAGGGCACGGAAGGATTGTAATGATCACCTTGACTGACTAAATAGGGTTGGTGAGTCTTTCAGAGAACGGAGTGATCTAAGAGCGATCATAGGTCTTCATAATGTCTCTCAAAGCATTTTATCCTGGGCATTGTAGGAGGTAAGGGATAACTACAAACATTGACAACAAAAGGAGGAGCATAAAGGTTTCCCTTTATGTTTATTTACTGTAGGTGTGGGGATTTTGTTTGTTGTTCGTGGGTTTTTTACACATAAATATGGCACAAAGGGGCTGAAGTTTTGCCTTACAAACTAAAACTTAAAATGCGATCTAAACAACTTTACAAAAGTTACCTGATGCAAATAAAATCCTGATATTAATTCTCTTTGATTTCTAATTGGGGTTATAATTACTTTAAATAGAGCCTTGCTCTACCAGCACTGCTGCATAATTAATTTCACTTGTGGCTGAAATGTTCTCCTTGATAAGGCTTCTTGATGAGTAACTTCTACTTTTAGGCCTAACAAAAAAAAAAAAAAAAAGCCAATGCCCTCAAAAAAAAAGCAGAAAAACCCACCACCACCAAAAAACTAAAACCCATTGGGGGAGAAAAAAAAAAGCTATTACATGTCTGACCATCTGATAGAGTTTTTGTCCATTATTAATGAAACATTATTCTTATTTCTTATTATTGAAATCTCCTTACAGTGGAAACTTTGGCATTAAACTTTGTATTTCTTCAACTAAGAATGAGGCTTTCAAAAATGAGTCTTTAAATTTCTGCTACGTGTAAGATCAGTGATAAAAATTATGGTGATAAAAGAAATCTCATCTTAAGTGATAAAGTAATGATTAATTTAAAGAAGGAAGCTGACCACTGCTGACTTCTAGGTGTCTGCTTCCTGATTTTTGACTGCAAGTGGAAAAGATGTTAACTAAACTATTTCAAAAGTATTTTGTTCCATGCTTAGATGGTTATATCTAGAGCAATTAAAACCTGATTTTTAATAATTTTTTAGTTTCTATTAGACTCTTTATTAGACTTTTTTTTGTAATATATATACGTTCCTTTTATTTCGATTTAAATGAGAAGTTATTCTGGTGGAAAACAAGGACTTTGAGAATGAATAATAGATGTTCAGAAATGTCTGCCATTGATCTGAAAACTGGTTACTTTTTTAAAGAGTTGGGTTTTTTTATTCAGTCTTATTTACACATACACAAATTTGAAGGACACCAGATTGGAGCTGTGTAAGAACGAAGTTGATAACAGGGTCTCTTGCTGCGCCTTTGACGTACATGGGACATGATTCTACTTAGCAGCTCTTATTTGTTGCTCTCTAAATGAGACATTCATTGTTTTAAGTTTTGCTTTAATTCCTGCAGGCTATCTCCGCTGGGATTCCAGGCTTACTTAGCTGGTTACTCCATTTGTTCCACTGTTAGATTCTCAGGGTGTGGGTTAGTTGGACAAGGAATAAATAGGTTATATTCCTTGCTGATGAATACTTAGTAATTTCTTTTCCACTTCAGAGCTTTAAAAACAAATAATCAAATCTTTATCTTGATTTCAGTTTCCTTGAGCGAATCCGTTTTGACGGGTATGTAGATAAGGCGGGAAGGAAAAATGGTAATTGAAGGTCAAGGTAGGGAAAAATTCCATCACAGTGCCCTTTATAAATTATTTACTGGAACAAATTAGGAATACATTGGTACTGAATTTCCTTTTGATTGAAAACAGGGTCAGGGATAAAACTGCAAAGTTCTCAGAAGAACACAGGAAATAAAATGCTACTAAAAAAAAAAAAAAGTCCAGAAAAACAACAGTGTTTAACCTTCTCAGTTCTAGAAGAGTCTGTGTTAAATCAATTTGTTACACTTTTATCCTTGTAGTGATACATGTAAGTTGTATTCAGACATCCATCTATAAATAGCAGAGACATATCCCTTATGTCTGTGTAGCCTGTCGGCTCATCACTGTTGTCATCCTCCAACAGCAGATCAGCACGAATATTGTGTGTATTATAGGTTGTATCAGTAACACCAAGGGGGTTGAAATCATATAGCTTGCTAGTTTGCTATTTACACTAATGTTCATCTCAGATGTTCCACTGGAACTTGAGGGAAAAGGGAATTGTGCTTTTTAGTTGCTGTTTCTGCTGGTGGGTTACTGAATTTGTGCTGTTTTCCGCTCCACTTGCTTGCGTGGGGCACCTGCCTTGGAGTGGCTATGTCTCACTGCACTTGCTGCAGAGCTTGCAGAGGTCTCTAAGGCATGGACCACATTTTTTCAGTGTGAATCTTTTCATAATATCAAGAATTTCTCTCTCTGGAAAAGAGGACAAAATAAACCTCATATTGGCGTCAATGACATTTTGAAAGTAGGCATCTCAGTCAGATTTCTCTATTATATTAAATATGCATGTATGTCAAAGTGAAAAGTTTATGTAAAGAAAACCATTTTTTGATCATCTGGTATTCTCCTTTTTTCTTAAAATTCACTTCATGGGGAGTGTTGGGAGAAGGGCTGTTTTGGTGTTCTGTTTTTGAAACAGACTGTTCCCAATGGTTATCTGTTCCCACAGAATTAAAAATCAATTTCTTGATTATCACTGAACTATGGCAATTTTAAGCCTGCTAGGCTACGCAAGCAAAATATTCTGCTTTCTAACTTAATAATTTTCACCATTGTCTAAATGTAAATGTGTGCTCTTTCTGATTGTGCTCTCACTTTTTACAGAAAACTCATATATAGAATAACTAGGTTCTGTTGGTTTTGTTTGTTTCCAAGTTGCTTGCCATATATTTGTTGTGTCAGAGGATAGCTCTGATTGGAACAGACCCTGACAGATCTCTAGACCAAACTTTTGATCAAAATGGGGATCGTTATAAGGTCAGACAAGGTTGTTCAGGACTTTTTCTGGATGAGTCTTAAACCCCTGAGGACTGAGATTACACAGTCTCTCTGAGCAACCTCTGTCATTGCCTACCTGTCCTTTTGGGGGAAGAAGTGATTGAATGAGCCCTGATCCTTCAGCTTCCCCTCGCAGGACAAGTCCTTCTGCCTCAGCTGTCCTGGTAGCTGTTCCCTGATTGTGCTTCAGTTTCTTTCAAGAATTTTTAAGGTAATATGCATATTAAAACAAACAAACAAACCCACAAAAAAAACCCACACAAAACAAACAAACAAAAAAACACAACAAAACAAACCCACCAAACTTTAATTCCATTTTTTATTATGTATTATAATAAATACTATTATGTATTTTTAGTTGATACCAGTATAGATAAGCATTAATTTATTTTTAATATCCTTTGTTTTGTTTTGGCTTCTAGCAAATTGTTTTTTCAAATTTCCCAGGCATCTCTAGGAAAGCAAACTTTGATGTTGTGTAGAAACTTTAAAAAAAATTTAAAAAAAGTTTACAGTAGAAGGGATGACTCAGACTTGAGATATGATCAAATACACCAGGACTCTTTAGCTTACTTGTGACTGATACAGAGAAAGCAGGAAGAATATAATTGTTCAATGTCTTCAAATTAAAAATTAGCTGGAATTAAATCCAACTGAGAGGAAGTATTTCAAAAGAAAAATCTCTATCTGTAGCTTCCTGATTTTTAAGTGATTTTGATTTCATAGGGCTGAATCTTGATCTTGAAGCAGCTGTTTCCTGAAGGACTTCAGTCCATGAGAAGGACGCTGTTTTAGATACAAACGCAAAGCACAGCGCCCTGAAGACTGCTATGAATAGTTAACTTCATACCTTCTTGCCACCCAGATTTAGTACAATATATCTTTTAGTTATACATCATTTTTGTTTCAGCAAAATTAGTTCTACTCAAGGAGATCAAAATAAATCCATCTGCAGAATAAAAACCATGGCTAGATAGACAAACCCAGCCAGAATCACTTGCACTCCAAGAAGGTCCCCCAGCTTTTCAGTTAGCCCAGGGACAGAGGAGCCACCTCATTGAGGGAAACTGAGATGTATTTGGTATTAGCCACTTGTATCTGGTGCATTTCCTGTTAAACAAACCTTTCTTTTAATGTGGATAATTATCTAGTTTCAGAGACTGAAGGGATTTTTAAGGAGATTTGTCAGGGTGTGAATTCTGAAAGTTTTCAATAATTACAATATAACTTTCTTGTTCCCTCTTTCTCAGTCTTTATTATCATTTGAGAAATGTTTTGCATTTCATCCCCCTGCCCCAAGTTATTTGTTTAGAGAAGAGCTGCACAAACCCATGAAGCATTCATTCTCTTTCTTAATTACCTATGAAACCTGTACATTTTCTTACTTCTAATTTGCTTAACTGTGAAATAGAGTTCTAACATCATTTAAGATAGGAAATGACAAGTTAAATTCTCAGAGTCTAAAAGCTTTGCATCAATATTCCATAAACAAAAAAATCTTGTATTCTCACCAAAAATGGCCATATTTTCCTTTCCTAAGACCTGCATTTCACTTGTTCATGCTGTTGGCATTACCTATAACACCACTCCTTAAAAATGTGATAATTTCTTATACTTTTACCCATCCTATGTTGGGTTTGTCTGTAGTTTATGTCAGGCTGCCGTGTTTTCCAGTTATCTGGATCTCTCTGTTTATTTTTAAAGCATTAACAGAATAGTAGCTTCCCTTTTGTTGTCTGAAACACTGATTGGCTCCCAAGATATTCAGGCCCAGGGATTTGAATTTCTTGACCCTAACTTTTCCCTAGTTAGTCGTGGTAACTCTTTTGTAAACAACTTTTTTTACTCATATGAGACAGACATCTACATTTTCTTCAGACACTTCTACCATTTCCTTCTCATAATGTACCGTGTCATTCTTTTAGTTATGATATAACTAAGCTCTTCTTTTTTTGAGTAAAATTTCTCTATAGTATACCTAATATCAGCTTTTCTCCTGAAGTCATCTATCTTTCTAGAAAACTTTTTTTCCTCTCTCCAATTTTTTTTTAACCTACTGTAGCCTTCTATCATTCAAAATAATGTGAGGTACCTAGAACTCCTTCATAAGGTTTTATTACGTGTTTACTGACTGTTATTCAGCTTTCTTCTTACTGAGTTTTTTCAAATTTAATTTAAACCATAATAACATTTACTTCAGAAGAAAAGTCCTCTCTCAAGCATGAGAATATATTCCATTTGTAGCAATAGGTGTAATTGATTCATGAACTATTGCACTTCTAACTCTTAATTTGACTTATTTTCTGCCTAAGTTATGCCCTGTTATGTTAAAGAGAAAATGAGAAACTGAAAGAAACTTCAGCAGATATTTCTAAAACATGCTGGTTTCTCTATTGAGAGAGATCCCAGAAGGGAAGAGGGAAAGCTCCACAATAAGGTGAAAGAAAACAAATCAGTATGTAGCCTTCTACAGAAGGAATAGAAAATGAGAAAGGCTAAAAGGAACAAAACACCAAGAACCCACAAACAGTGTGATTGCCTCAATGACATTTAAAATAGATTTCTGAAGCCTCCCAAATAGGGAATTGAAATGTTACCTTGAATTTTAAGCAGTACATATTTATGCTGAGGAAACATAATGATCACAATAAAATTAGTTTAATAATGGATTTGTTCCTTAAACTGCTCGAGATAAGGAACAACACAAGTTAATGTTATAAAACTTTCATGTATTAGTTATAACTAGACTGTTATAGACCTGTTGTTCTTCCTCCTGTTTACTAGAGATGCAATATGGCCTCTCTCTATAATATGGTCTCTGTTCCTCCAAAGTTTTAGTGAAGTAGCACTGATCTTGTAGTTTAATGCTCTGAAAAACAGCTTCTTCTGACCTTGAAATTTTTATTTTAAGAGATATGTTAAGCTTTCAAAGCCATAAACCAAGCTTTTTAAATATAGGCATAATTTCTAAATAGCAATCATTTGTAAATAACAACAAGGTCTTGCTACATTGACTTTTAAATTTAATTTAAAAAAGCCCACATTCTAATCAGTGACATAATCTTGCTGCAGACTTCACTACAACTAATTTTCTTTTTATCAGTGAAGAATTTGGTCAGCTGTGCTGAAGATGCAAGTCATGCACCATTGTTGGTGTATAGTGCAGCCTTTTCCATCCTCCAGGTGTGCGTAGCATTACACAGAAGTAACCATATGTTCTAGTAGCTGTTTGTAGCTATTGTCCCAGCAGGAGACATAAAGGCAACTTTAAGTTCCTGGATTTGAGGAAGGCTTATAAGTTTAGAGAAATATTGACATTAAAATCATCAAAAATACGGGG
>VYXB01009182.1:267320-284844 GCA_013397135.1 Pachyramphus minor | reverse complement strand
TTCCTTAGGGATTTTACATGGAGATTTTTGTTTGTTTGTTTGTTTGTTTTCTCCTTGCTGTAATTGAAACTGATTTTTTCTGCAAATCTGCTGTGCTTTAACTGATATATATTTGTAAATCTTGCTCTCTAAAGTGTCAGGCAATAATATTGGCTCACAAATAAATCTGCCAGTTATGTGCATATCCATACTACAATCATACACAAGAAGACAGATCTACATTAGTTATAGTTTTGCAAACATAATAATCATCTGAGTTCATGTAGAAGTAGACACTCGAGTTTACTCGCTTTCTGTAGTAACAGATTTAAAATTGGAACTACTTGGATTGCCATTCACATATCGCCAATCTTAAGAGTCTAACTTGGCATCAGAATGTCTTCAAAGAAGGAGAGTGCATGGTTCATTACTGCCTCTGAATTCATCATTCCTAACACTGCACAGCTTGGGGCATGTCGGACTTCACAAATTAAACAGGTAGTCTTGATCAGTTCCAGGCTGGTACACCTGCAGCATAAGCACCTGGTGCACAGAAAAGTGCCACCGGGGATTCATTAGGTGGCATTTTCCTTCTGAAGCAGCACTGATTAACTCCATGCTATGCTAATGAGCTGCTGGAAGCACTATCAGTCAGCAGGATGGGGAATGGGCAGGTAGACGAGCTTTAAGGATAGTATGAGCTTCTAGGTTTTGATCAGGTTCTTTGCTTCTTAATTAAGGGGTTATTGATGGGGAGTTTTTTAGGTTTTGGTGGTTTTGGTTTGCTTTTTCCCCTCTCTCTGTGGTTCTCTAGTATTTTGCTTAAATATTTTTTTAAAAATAATATATTATGCCACTAAAAAAAAATATATATATAGTACTGAAATACACTAAACCATGTTGTAATGTTCTCTCCTGCTTTTGCCCCTGAGTTATCTTCACTTTGCTACAGGGCATGTCTGCTATTGTACATATTTCAGATTTACTAGGAAGGGAACATTAGAAGGCAAGTCATCCTTAACCTCAGACTATAATTATGGGTGCACAGTGTACATGCACAGTCTTCCTCCATAAGTGCTGCAGTCAAGCCCTCTGCTCACTCAGAGCCCCGTGGACCCTGGAAGGGTTGTGCATTATTGATGTCCATGTTGGTCTCCAAGTTATGTCAGAACTATTTGTGTGTGTGTGTGTGGGGGGTTATTTGCAGTTTTGCAATAAATGTAGAGTAATGCTTTTCAAGCCCAGTAAGGAATTTGATAACACAAGATTGTCCAAAAGAATTACACCTCTTTCCTTAGCTCAGTTTAGCTCAGTTTCCAGCCTCCCTTAGTGTTGCTAACTAGCTACACATTAACAAGGATGTGTATAATGGTGTCTGTATGTTCTGCTCTGTATTAATGTACAGATAGTGCTGAATATAGAAGTGAATATAAAAGTATGAAGGTCAGACTTTATAATTACCTTATCTAAATACCATTGGCTTATGTTAGTCATAGAACCATTAATGTTGGAAAAGAGCTTTAAATGATCAAGTCCAACCTTTTTTAAGGACAAAACCAACTTCATTTTGAGGATGACATCAGCTTCCAGACACAAAAAGTCTCCAAAGACTCCCAAAAGAGAATTCAAAATTGTTAACTGATTATGCATATATTTAAGTCTGCATTAAAAAGCTATGTTTTAAACTTAGGAAGGAGTTGATATAATCCTATTTCTTGACTATTTAATGCCAAATTGAATTAATTGTTATCAAACAGGGAAGCTTTTGCTTTCTTTCAAAAGCAAAGGGTTGAATCACACTACACAAAAATGAAATGAGAGATCTTTTGGTCAATGCCTTGTTCTGACATAAATTCAAAGCATCAGTGCAGTTTTCCATTCATTACATCTTCTTGCCATCTTGGTTTTATGAAGGGTTGGTATCTGGAATTTAGTAATGTGACCAAAGGAAGAATAAAATGTTTGGACCTTGAAAAGAATGGTTACTTTGGAGAAACCTGCTTTGAGCTCTGAAATGAGAGAGCATACTTCTTGAAATTCACATGTGGAGAGGAGATGAAGGGAACTATTTGAAGGGAGTAGGGAACAAGCCCAAAATATAATCAAGTGCACATGATAACCTGCATTAAGATATTATCTAAGTTATTAAGATATTATCTAAGAGTACATATCCTTTTTTCCATATTAATTTGAAAAGTAGATGGAGATATCAGTTTAAAATGGGTGTCAATCATGTGTAAAAAGCTACTAATACAAACAAAAATTAAAGATATGGATTAATTGGCTTTACCTTTGAAGCACCTCAAAAGAAGGGGATAACAATTGTTACAAATGAGTTTGTGATTTGTAATTTCAGACACACACTTGAATACATTTTCTCTTTGGGCAACAGGAGCATTGATTTAACAATTGAAATCAGTGTAGTCTTTGGTATTGGCTCAGAATTTCTTTCTCTGAGCTTATTGGTACAAGGATAGTGTAGCACATGGCTCAGGGATGAGAGATTGCTGAAAAACAGGATGATTGGGATGAAGGCAGGGAAACTGTATTCATTTCGCAGGGACCCGAACTTGCTGCATTCTGTGATAATACAAATTCAAGCATAGTATTTTCTTATAAAGTTGCTGTATGCAATGCATATGTACCTGAAACAAAATTCCTAATGGGAATCATAGTTAGAAATGGTAGAGGGAAGTTCTACCTCTTAAAGAACCTGGTTCTAGTGATCTCATTCTGTTGAGTTTATTCTAACTAGTGGATCTGTTAGTGTTTTTAAAAATGGGAAGTTTTGTTTTACTTGAACTAGCCTGTTCAAAGGATGTGTTCCTGAATAGAAACCCATGATACAGACCTGCCTGGATTAGTCTTTCTGAATGACACTTGGAAGCTCATCAGTGAACAACAGCAACTTGGAAAGACATTGTTTTGCATAGATTTACCAATGTACAAAGAAAATCTTGTCAAACTTGGCCCAGTGCCACTGAAATGTCAGCCTTGAAATGCCAGAAAACATCATAATGCTACCTTTTTGTCTGTCAGTGTTTTCCTGTGATCACAGCTCAATGTGTTACCCTTGCAGGGGAGCTGGAGATCAAGTAGGACCATAGGAGATAAAGTTAGAAGCTTCTGATTTAGTATTCTGAATGCTCTCTTGGCTCAAATGGTAGAATATGTTGAGAAATCAGCTGTGGAACTGTAAAACCTGCCCAGTTGTCAAGGACAACTTCCCAGGGCAACAGAGGTCCACTGGGTGGTCATTTGAACAGTGATACTAGTTTGTTTGACTAACAAAATAGTTAGCTAAGAAACTATTTGCATTCATCCCACAAATGTTTGAGTTGATTTCGAGCTGTCCAGATAAATACAGTGTTCATTCCTGGAGTGGAAGGGAATTGTTTTATGCACAGAGACTGGATATAAAGGTGGAAAGATCTACTCTTTGTTTTCCTTTGATGGTTTTTCTATACCTTCTTTCTACACATATCTTCAGTGCTTACTCTTTCAGTTTTGAGAGTAGCCCTACCCAGAGTTCTAAGAGGACCCTTCAGAACATTGAATCCACTACTCTTTACTGGTAAGAACCTGCTGCCAAAATACCAGCATGCAAATATCTCTTAATTGACTTCTTTGCTTCTGTTTGGCATTTGGAATTTGGAGTTCTTTGTGGTTTTGCTCTTTGCCAAGGCTTGTGAATCCTTTTGTGTCAGTGACTTGAAGATCATTGGTCAAAATGGGTCAGCTCAGTCATGTAAGCACAGACACTCCATCATCAGCCTTGTGTGTATGCTTGTATTGAGTTTAATTTTTGTTTAAATTTTGTCTCATTTAATTGCTCTCTGGGAACCAGGTTGAATTTGTTCTAGTATTGGTTGAAGATTCCTCTAAATATGCCTTTTATTTTTGTAAGTTTTCTGATCATCTGCCCCTAGGCTCTGTTGGAGTTTTAGTTACTAGGCTCTGAAGTTCCTTATGCCTTTTTGCTCACCAATCAAAATCTTTTATGTGATCCATTAGAATTGCAACAAAAATGTTCACACAAACCCTTTATCATAATGTCAACGTGTCATTCCAGTTTTACTGCCATCATTTCTGCAGAGAAGAGAAAAGAGCTGCTTTGCAGTTGGTTAGACATCTGTTAAACAAATTTCAGGGCCTTGGTACCTGTAGGCCCTTTCTCCAAGAGGGAGATTGAAAGAGCAAACTGCAATTTAAAACCATAACTGCCCATTAAAGGGACTAAAGTCCCAAGCATGTAACCAATCTCCTATGGCCTTACCCATCTTCTTTTTGTAATGTGAATGTTTTTTTACGGTATGAATGTCTTAAATGCTCGTAGATCCTTGCTGCTGATCATCAAATACATGTTGTTGGGTTTTTTTTGAGGAAAAAATAGTGATAGAAATTTGATAATAGGGGCACTAAAGCTTCAGTTGCTGCACAGCAACAACTGCAGCACAAAAAGAGGCAATGCAGATATCTTCAGGAACTACTTCAGGAAAGGTATAAAAATCTTAAACATCTGGAAAAAATAGTTGAATCTCTTTCTTTCACACCCTTAGCCTTTTAGCTAATGTGAGATATTTCAATAACTTATGCAGCTGATCTAAATTTTCATATAAAGATTGTATTAATACGATTTTTTTACAGTAGTGCTCAAATGTGCGTAATTTCTAGGTATTTATTTAGGCAGAATTTCATGTTTTGCTGCTGGACTACTTTCTACCCAGTGTTTTGGTTCACATTTTCTTCCTTAAAACGTGCCACAGTCTTGTCTGTAAAGGACAGTAAACCTATCAATAAATCCAGAAAATAAATCTTTCCCATTTTAAGAAGTTTGTAAGACCTAGTGACACCTTAATGCTGGATTCTTTGTATTAAATGAAACCTTTTAATGGGGGTTTAATACATGTATGAACATACAAATTAATACTGTATGTTGCAATATGTGAAATTTTATTAGGAACAAATGGTTTTTCATCACAAAATGAAAAATTAAAAAAAAATAAATCTACTGCTATTAGTGGCAGAGCATCTGTGCTATGTGCAGTATTTCCTGCTGCTTCACATATACCACACTAAATATATCCATTTAAGGGATTTCTAAGAGCCTCATCACCACAATATTAAAATGCCAAACTTTTTCGTGATACATGTCGTGAAATATACGTGGTAGGAATATTATTTCACATGGAAGTTGTGAAATAAAAAGAAATACTATTTTTAGGACTTTTTAATATATTTTTATATATATTTTATTTTATCTTTTCCAGTTCTATGTTCACATTTAATTTACCATTCCACTGTTAAGAAATAAGTTCTTAGTGAAGATACAAAATAAAATTCTTAACAGTTTTCAATTTTTTTTTTTTTCAGTAGATGTAAAAGGTTTTTATGAGAGTGACATTTGTGTGCAAAGCAAACAGGTCAATGCACCTGATATTCAGTACAGGTGTGTAACAACATGCAATATTTACTGTGTTGAAAATTAGCAGGGGATTTCTGTGCTAAATTTAGACCTAGAAAACTCAGCAAAACTAGAGCAGCTGAAGTTGTTAAGTATTAATCAAGTGTCTCCATAGTGACAGGTGAGTACTAGAAGTGCTAATTCATGGGGGAAAATTAGCTGTTGTTTCATGGGGATAAAAATACATGATGGAGGCAAGATAGACGGAACTCTTTTGCATCACAAACCTTTTTCTTGGGGATAGGAAAATGGAAAAACTGAGGAACAATGGGTCATGAAACTGAATTATAACATTTAAGTATTTGGCTGACTTATATAACAAAAGGACATCATAAGTTAATCACTGATTACATGAAACAGTCCTGAAAATGTTGCTGTTCTTGAAGGGTTCAGAAAAACAGA
This sequence comes from Pachyramphus minor, assembly GCA_013397135.1. Classification (NCBI taxonomy): domain Eukaryota; kingdom Metazoa; phylum Chordata; class Aves; order Passeriformes; family Tyrannidae; genus Pachyramphus; species Pachyramphus minor. The sequence continues at coordinate 278,999 of VYXB01009182.1, read as the reverse complement.
TGAAGGCAAAGTGTAACAGCCATTCATCTACTTCACAGTGCAAACTCCTTGAATGCTCTTACCCATAGCTGTATGAAAGCAGTGTTCACTTCTCCAAACCTTTAGATAATCTCAAAAGGAATAACCTGAAATATCACAGAAATATTTTAGAAATAAAATCAGTCTGGTATGTCTAAAAACTACTTTTTCCTTTATGTGTGACACTTAAGGTTACTGTACGTGCCATAACCAGTTGTTGTTTCCTGCAGAGTTCATGAGCACAGAGTTATCTCTATATGTTTTTTCTCTTGGCAGACATGTCTGTAGGAGGAAGGCCTTGCTTTACATTTTCTCTTCCCTTGCTACTGGTCTTGCACTTTTCCAAAGTTTGCTGTCTGATCCAATTTATTGCTAATTTCAGGTCAGTTTGTGCCAATATCTGTAACTGCCAGTGAATAAGAATAACAGGTTTGGGTATGAATTTGTTATGACTGAACATATGCAGCTGATTCTAGTTCACCACATTGAAGTATTTCCCTTTCATATATTTATGAAATGTAAAATTATTATTAAAAAAAAAAGTCTTGGGATCTACTGCCAACTGATTAATAATCCTATCTTGGGGGGAAAAGGATCGATTTAGACCAAACATAGTATTTAATGGAAAGAAATAGGTGAAAGACAGATATTTTTGATAGACAATTCCTTAGTGACAAGTGTCAGCTGAAGAATTTGCATTTGAGACCGTTACTTGATGAATAGGCTTTTTTAACAAGGAAAAAGTTTTCCTTTTGTCAATGGACACATGCATGTCATAGTTTACAGGTTTTCATTGACTTATTTCCTCCATAAATCCTGAGTGAAGTTACAGATCTGTGTGGTGCTAACAGCAGTTCAGGTAGCAGGGATTTTTCTGGGGAAAGGAAATTGTCCTTATATAACATGGAAACAAGTAGCCTATGACTATTACGCTGCTGTAGCAACACGTTTTAAGTTCATAGACAAATATATAAAGTCAGATGACTCAAAACTCAGTAGGTATTTAAATTTTCAAATGGATAAACATAGCAGTGAGTTAACCTGCACAATTAGGGGGATTTTTTGTCCCTGGAGAAGACTTGGAAGGTCCTCATCACAATTTCCTAGTACTTAAAAGGCAGATACAAAAGATGGTGGAGTCTCTCTCTTTCCAGGAAGTTATGTGGAAAAGACAAGTGGCACTGTGGCAGGTTTTATCTCAATACAGAAAATAAAATTTTTACAGTAAGAACAGATATCCACTGGAACAACCACTTCAGGGACATGGTAGAATCCCTGTTGCTGGAGGTTTTCAAGCTGCAGATGGGCAGGCTGCTAGATAATCTGCATTCCTTTTCCCATGAGAGGCTGGACCAGAGGATTTTTTGAGGTCAGTGTCAGCTTAGACTGTTTCATGGTAAATAAGAGACAGAAAAGAAAACTGACTCTCAAACTAGTCTGCTTTTTTGTTGAGTTCATGTGGGGGCAGTTTTCTTAAACAAAAATAAATAGTTGGATAGAAGTAAGACAGTTTCAAATGTTTGAGATATTCTTTATGCTCCGTGCAGTGAGCTGGAAAATTTTGACTTTAGAAGAATTACACTGGCAAAATATAAATCCCAAAAAAAGAAAAAAAATATTTTTTTCTGAGAAAGTTCTATAAATTGGGAAATCAAATATGAGTATGAGAAGAAAAATTTTCAATATTCAATTGAAATGGGGAAAAAGCAGGAAATCCAGTTTATTTTTTAACTTGTTTTCCTTGTCTTTACTGTTAAACTGAAGAACAAGAAGTGGGAATAAATGTAAAACAAGGAACTTTATATTAACTTATGCAGCTCATTATCGTAGAAATTTCAGTCAGAAGGTGACTTCTAAGTGTGGTGATTTTGTTAAATCATTTCTGTATATAAGATACTCCAATGTAGTCCAACATGTTTTCACTGAAAACCTTTTGACAACTCCACTTCTTATATGTGTTTTCCCACGGGACCCTCAAATAAAGGTAATGGAAAGACTGTTAAAAATAGTAACCCTGTCAGTACAACTGATGGTTTATCTACTTTTCTGATCAACACATGCACTGACGCTTTTATTGTAGGGGGGAAAAAAACCAACCAAACCAAATCAAAGAAAAACTTTGTGATTCTAAAATAAAAACATAAAAAGAGAAAGTGTGTACATTTTATGGCACACAAAAGTAGTAGGTACTCACCCAGGCCTCTGCTTTCGTATACCTCAGATATAAGGATTTTCTCACAGCCTGTCTGCACTGTTATGTGGTATAACCCCATGCCCCTAGCCTGTTTTCACCACTGAGTTTTCCTATCAAACTGAAATCCATTTATAGTCCATAAATTACAGAAGAAGGGCTGGTGTATGCCCTTTGTACAAACCTTATTTCTGGGCCCCGTGGGGATATCTGAGAAGAAAACACAACTATTAAGTGTTTTTACTCAAGACATGGTTATGTCATCCTAAAGTTTTCTCTCAAGAAAAGATAACCACTTAGAGGTCATTTACTGTCTGAAGCGTGTGTCATGATAAGTGCAATCCTTAATGCATAATTTTTCCTATAAAGCTCAGTTGAGTTCTAAGCAATTTTCTCTCTCTCTGTGTAAAATTGAATACAGTACGAGTATGCTACAAATATGTATCTTAATGCAAAATATGTGTATGTTGTGTGGTCTTAATCTTAGTGCTAGGCCAACTGTTTTAAATAATTGATATGGCATTTACATGTAAAGTCCTAGAACAAGAACCTTCAGGTTTTGAAGTCAAACACTAAAGTTAGAAAGAAGCCACAACTAAAGTCACCATTCTCTTGTGGTGGTGTCTGTCTGTAAGTGTTGCTGTGGTCATTCATTACGTAATCATTTAATGCAAACCTCTTTATGAAACCTTAGCATTCATCACCACACAGAGGAGAAAGCATTTGCTAAATGGGGAACTACTGAATGATTCTTCATTACGTTCATCATGTGTATTTTTTACACACCATCCAAATGCTGCAATTTATACAGAATTCTTAATTTCCCTCAAGGGTTTTCTTTGGTACTTATCAACACAATCTGAAGGATTCACAATATTTTATGAAGTTAGATGAACAACAGCATTTTAGGTGAAGTGACTGCTTTGCTTTTTGCCTTGCAGGAGTGAACTTATTCACAGCAAGTTTATGGCTCAAAAAAGACAGCTATTACTTTATATTTTAACTCCAGGTGCTCAATATGTCCTTTTAAGGTGTTATTGCACCACTTCCCTATTCAGGTAATCAGCAAGCTGAGTTTCTCTCAGCACAATATGCATTGCCTGACATAGTACACAAGGTTTTATGATTTCCTGTAAGAGAGATGCTCCACTCCCTTAATCACCTTTGCTGCCCTCCATTAGACCCCCTCCAGGAGCTCCATGTCTCTCTTGTACTCAGGAGCCCAGAACTGGACACAACACTCCAGAACTGGCCTTGTTAGGGCTGAGCAGAGCAGCAGAATCAGCTCCCTGCTGGCAATGCTCTCTTCTTTTCCTGATGGTTTGTGAGCAGCTGCCAGGTGAAGGATGTAACACCAAGGAAGGCATTGAGGGAGAGCTTTCAGGCAGACTCTCCCTGACTCCAGCAATGTTGCAGAGATGTTGACATGAATTTAGAGATCTGGTTATGGTTGTGGTAGCTCCTGGAAGGCTTTTTTTCAAGAGGTTATTTCAGCAGTGTATATTTGTCCCCATCCCATAACACTTAATTTTAAAATTTCAGTGCAAATTCTGTGGCAAATACTTTTAGAAAGCATGTACCATGAAAATAGTTAACTTCTTTCACCTGAGAAGCAATGCTTACAAAGTTAACAGGTTCACATTATTTTCTGGCATGAATTTAATTTAGAGTGGACCATCATAAACTTTCTATTAACCTGATTTCTCTGAAATTAAGTTCGCTATACATTATATATAATCAACATTTTTATTACTTGCATTCTGGGCAGCCTTCTTATTTTGGAAAATGATTTAATAGATAAATTAGAAGGTATTTAAATGGTCATTGCTAAATCTGGCACTGTGACTGCTGAGAGCTAAAGAGTATTTTTCTGGAATTTCGCATTGCTTTGAGTTACATTGATAAATAACTAGGAAAAGTATAGTATATTCCCAGCAACACTTTTAATCTTTGTAGTTATTGAGGTTGCTTCTTCTGCTTTTTATAAAATTTATAAAATTGATTGATACTTGCTTCCTAAGTGTGATTATTTAGAATATTTTTTGCTGCAACTTGTTTCAACTTTCATCCAACTTTATGAACATACTGCAAAACCAAACACATCCGTGTCTGGGTTTCTTTAGGATGGCTCAGTTGAATACACAAGTGTCCCAACATAAACACAGACAGAGGTATAACTGTTGCAAGTAAACTGGTTGTATTTTATGGCATTTCATCAATGTTTTCTTTCCTTAAAAATACAATTTTATTGGAATAAGGCATAATGAGCAATGACTTAGAAATCTGATTCTCTAGACACTACTGCATTCAGAATGATAGACCAGCATAAATGTTGCTGGCTGCTCTGTCTCACAGTGGGGTAATCCTACTGATGCTCACATTCCAGCAGCCCAGCCAGGTTTCATACACCTCATTGCTCCTTCCCTGCCCCACAGCCCCCAGTGCCTTCTGCCCATGTCACCATCCTCTCTGCTACAGCTTGTTTTCATATCTCCTGTTATAATTGCATCTGAGAAAAACTTCTGCACACAATGTGCTCTTATAATGATGCTGTTAAGTAGAACCTTTTCCCTTTTTCCCTTCGCTGCCCTCTCCAGGACTGTGGCTATGTGACTGCCTGTTATTTACAGTGTGCACACACCAAATACTAGCAGCAAGGATGAACCTCATTTTCTCGTTCCTTGCTGTACATTTGTGAGCGAATGAATGTGCTTAATTGTGGTTTTATCTAAGCTAATAAAGCTGTGCCAGGTTGTTAGACATGGAAGACTGCTTAATGCCAGTTTGGTCCCCACCAAGGGTCTCTGAAGACCCCGTTGCCTGGAAACGCTGAGGCCAAGGTACCTCAACAGGCATCAGCAGGGTCTGAATGTTTGCAGGGGAGCTCTCATGATCTGTAACTGCTCAGACAACTTGATGATACTCTGAGTTTCCTTTTTCATCAGAGGAAGGGTGGCTTTTAATTTTTTTGTTTGTTTGTTTTGTTCTTTTGTTCTTCTTTGTTTCCTTTTAAAGTTCCTTTTTCCTTCCTTTCTCCCTTACACTTTCATACCTGTGATGCACTTGTCACAGTATTTTGTCAATGCTCTTTTAGGACTGATTCTTTCTTTTGTCTGTTAATTTGTGCAGTGTATAAATTTAACATGCATCCTACTAAAATCCCTTAAAGTGAAATTATTTGACTGTATGTTTGAACTTTATTTGATATGCCAAATACATTTTAAAAAATGCATGAATCTGAATGAATTCTTCCAGCTTGACCAAGTGCGATTTCCTGCTGAAATTTGAATACTGTATACTGGAACCATCCACAGATTCTTTTGACAGCTTGAGTACATTTCCAGATGGTGTGTAATCACCATTCCTTTTTAAATCTGTTTTTATAATGGTGATAATTAAGAATTATTTTCTAGGACTGAATAGTCTGGACACCCAAATTGAAAATGGTCAAGAATGTAGCTGGCAACAAAAGGCTGAGCTAAAATTTATTTCAGTATAATAGGACCATGATTGCACCCTACTATTAGATGAAATGGTACTGTGCTAATTGTTGCACATGGGAACAAAACAGTTCAGTTTTTTGTGTTTTCTATAACAGAGAAAGCAGGCAGAAGTAATATTTTTTTGGTTTGGTAGATTTTGGATCAGACCAGGCTCACTACCTGTAAAATACGACTTTCAACAGTAGAACCTACTTATACATACACCACTATGCAAAGGCATGTAAAATAACTAAGATTAATTGTCAGATTCTTCTGAAAATGAAACACGTGACTACAGGCTCAAACCATGTGCAAGATGAGTGACTGAACTTTGTTTTTCTCACGCTTTGTAAGTATTTATGCCAAACATCATATTTATTCAGAATCACAGTTATTAGTTATATAGCTGTAATTAGCCACTGCATTTAATTGCACACCATTATTTCCATGTATTTACCTAATTAAAGTAGTTAGCTTGTATGCATAAAACTGTAATGAGAAATTATTATACTGTGGAATGGCTGTCTGTTCTTGTCTGAAATCACTGCCATTGTTGGTTTTCAGCAGCAAGCCTTGTGCACAGTAATTTTTTTCCCTGCTGTTGAGGAAGAAACTTTAATAATTCAAAATGCTTCACTTTAATCCTAGGTGGTCCTGAGGTAGTGGCAGGAGGAGGAAGATTACTTAAAAACATCTGATTTTTAGTCTAGATAGTTTAATAATTTCAACATGACTAATTATTTTAATGCAGGAACTGCTAATTTAGTAGATGTGTATAGCATCTTTCCAGTGACCCTTGTAATCTTTGTAGTCGTGGAGGTTTCTTCCGCTTTTCATAAAATTTGTAAAATCTCATTGACCGATACTTGCTTCCTAGGTATTTATTTTAAGAATTATCCACTTGAAATGGGTTGGATACATTGTAATATATCATGCTGTTCTCTTATTAGACAATATTGATGCATGTAACCTCCTGGTCAAACTGTGACTGCTGCTGCAGAGTTCATACTGCCCGATAAACCCAGAAGAGCCAGGAAAATTCAGCCATGCAAAACAAATATGATCGAAACATAGCTCAACTGAAGCAAGCACTTTGAAGGAAAAATTAGTGCTTTTTGGTTCTTTTGGAACTGATAATTTAGCTCTCAAAGAAATCTCTCAGTAATTTGTACGTCCATTTCTGAATGCTTAATTAACAAATGTATGCATTAGCTATATGTATAGCCCATTTCCTGGAAAAGGCATTGACGTGCCATAGGTCTACTTTGCCAGTGCTGCAAAAGAAATACATCTGATAATTTTTACTGGGAAATGGCTTATACATTGATCTGATATACACACACAATTGATCTTCGGGACGCCTTAATGGGATTAAATGGAAAATACATTTATTATTTATGAGACTGAAAAAATTCACAGAGGATGGAGGACCTGAGTTCTTTTAAAAGGAAAAAAGTGTAAATGTGGCTTGAGTGAAACTGTTAATGAAGAGTCTAGAAGGCAAAGGATGAGCATAACTCCTCCGGGTGCCTTGATTTTGGAATGGTTTTATTTGTTGTATCCTCTGCACAGTTAGAAAATTAGTAGGAGCCATAAAAAGAGGACTAAGGTAAAAAAGTGTTTGAGGCAGTAATGTTCAGTAAGTGCACTCTTATTTTCTCTCCCTAAATTAAGGTTTTATGCTTTGCTTTTATGTGAACATACATTGGTATGTTCACAGTTACGGCTGTTTCTCCAGTAGGATCACAAGTGGAATTGAAGGGCTGCTCTTGTCTACAGAAATTTTTTTTTCCAGGCTGAATTGTAGGAGAGATGTAGGAGAAGGAGGAAAGAGAAAACAAATAGTAAGGGGTACAAGGGGCATTGTCTTCAGCAGGGATTTTCTAGAAATGTTTTTTCTATTGTCATTTCTCAAGGTCTGCTACAATTTAAATAGTTATCAAAACAAGCTGAGAGTACTCATTGTGAACCAAACAGTGCTTTTGGCATAATAAATACAAATTTATTCCTGAGTTACTTTTCAGATACGTTTGTCTTTTTGTAGAATTTATCTGGTGAAAGTTGTTTTGTTCACTTTTGTAATTCTTTGTTGGAGAGTTTCTAGCCTTCTGTTCGCTAAGCCTCAATCAACTGTAAAAGGCAAGAACATGGCTTAGGAGAGACCCACAACCAAATAGTAGCCAAAAGTCTGGAGCATGCCTGAAATCCATATATAAGAAAATAATCCTATATATCTGCTTATATAAATATAAGCTTTATATTGATATAATATAAATCTATTTATATAATACACTTAAAATACTAATATATAAAATGCAATATATAATAAATAAATAAATAAATATAGCTTTGGAATCAAATGCTTTTACCAGTAAACATCAAACATTGAATTTGACATGATGGCTGATGTGAAGTATGAAGAAGTACCTCTTCTAGTATGAAGAAAAGCCTAACTTTGGTCTCTCAAATTTCCTTTTAACTAAGCTTTGCTTTAAGGAAGATTAACAGTTGCAGACATGTTTGTTTGGATGCACTAGAATACTAAATATATCAATACTATATATTTTAAAGGAGGGCATATATTAAATGAAATTACCTTTGAAAAGTTTGAGACTTTTAAGTCTCAAACAGTGAAATTACTTGAGCAAGCATGATTTATTCCATTGATGGCTGTGTACCCAACATAATCTGTGGATTGCAGTATCACCCAGTCTCTTTCCCTTTTCTAACTCAGTGTAACACTCTATGCTATGTCTAAAAGTAGGTGTGTTTACAAAGTATTCTGTTTCCCCAGAAGTTAATGTGAGTTCAGCACTGGGTGACCTGAGCGTAGTGCATTAGTAAGTTGTACTGATAAAACACAAAGTATTCTTGAACTATGAAGTGCTTTGCAACCAGCACTATCATGAGAAGATTTCCCTTCTGACGTTCAGTTCCAGTTTTTAATCATCTTGACCTTGGGCTTTTCAGATTAAGCATGGGTGGTGAATGGTAAGAACTTGAGTTGGACTCAGTGATCCTTGTGGGACCCTTCCAACTCAGGATATCCTGTGAATATCTTTCATTTCACCCTTCCCCCAAAAAAGAAAACAGTTATTTATTATGTTTTTGTGGGTTTTTTTAATACATGAACATGTTTTCATTGTCATGCTTCATGTCTGTTACAGCACCTCTAATTCATTTTCTTAATAAGTAAATGTTGATGATTGGATGTTTTTAATAATGGCAAATGGGGTTTATTTCCTTTTTCCAAGCTGTGGGTAGAAGGTATATGTTGAAATTACGTTAATTATGTATTGCACATAGACATGGAGTGTTTCATATAATCAATTAAGGCATGGGAGAAATTATGCCATCTATAATTATATCTTAGAGGGAAGATGTGTAAATAATGAATGCTATAAGAATGTTGTCAGTGGTTAGCTCTATTTCTGAATATTAACACTCTGAAGACTAATTTTCAAGTATTTACTACTCCTTTGAAGGACACAAGAGAAAATACTTTCAAAATAAGCTATTGATCATAACAAACAAACCAGCAAAAGAACATTTGCATTGAAATATTGAGAAATGTATAAATTTGTGCACAACCCTTATCTGATAATCTATGGTATTTCACAATAGCTTACTTAGAGTGCAAAATTAAATAGAATTTCAGTCCTTTATTAAAACCAAAATGCCTACTATATCATCGAGTCTGCCAAATTGGTGTAAAAGCTCCCACAATTCAGTAGATTTTGCATTAAAATTGAATTTGCCAAAATTAAACCCTGAGCAAATTAGTCTGCCTAACCTTGTCTCTGCTTTAGCTGTGTGTGTGATCTATGACTGGTATGTTAAAAAGAAAAAAATCATGTTGTCATCTACATATTCGAGCTCTGATCCTGAAAAGACCTATGAATAGCTTTAATTTTAGCAACATGAGAGACCCAATGGCCCTTTAGTTGTCTAATGAGGTGCTCAAAAATAAGCAAACATGCGTCATAATCTTTGTTAGAAACTGGGCACAAGGAAGGCATAAAAATGGCAGTCATGTCCAAGAGAGCTAGACATCTTTTCAAACTGCTGTAACAGAAAGGGTAAACTTAGCAGAAAACAAATTGAAGTCATGATTGGGGAATAGCTGCAGACTTAATTAGCTTGGTTTTAATGTGTATATATATCAGAAAACATTTTCAATGTCATATTACAGAAGAAAATATGAATATAGAAAAAAAATCGCTAGTGAATAGGGTTTTTTGGAGGTTTTTTAGGGTTTTAAATCAAGGAGGCACACATTGTTCCATAAATTTTAGGCATTTTTGCAATGAACACTTGTGTAAGAAAAATGCTCCCAAAACTTACAGCGGATGCATGATGAATTTTACAGAGACTTATAAGTAAATCTGTTAATTAGTCTGTATAGAAATTAACCTGAAAATATGTTTATGAAACTCTAGCATGTGTGCAATATTCTTTTTTGTCCCATATGATTTTTCTAATGGATTAATAGACACTTTTCACTTCCTATGTGCTTGAGATTAAAACCTTGTGAATAGACAACAATGGAAAGCATAAATTGCTAATCAAGATAATTTATTTGCAACTGTACTTACTCAGGATATCTTTATATAGGCCGTGTGAAGGGCCAAACCAATACCTTTATTACTTTTAAAATGGGTCCTGGGTGACCTCAGGGATAACTGGAATGATCAGTGCTGCTCTGCTGTGTTTGTATTTATGGATACAATTTATAAGCACTGGCTGCAGTGGTGGCAGCGAGTCTGTAGGCAGACAGTGTGTAACAGTGGAGCTGTGGTAGCAAACTGCACAGGCTGCCCTTTCCTGATGTGTGTATGGATGCACTTGGCAATAGAGATGGAAAAAACCTTTCTGTCATGGCCCTGCTGAATACTGAAGCAAGTGGGTAAGTTTCCTCCTCAGCGTTTTCTTTTCCTGTATTTCTCTCTCTGCCCAAAAATAAAGCAACCAATCCCACCAAACCAACAAATCATGCCTCATTTTGTTGTAAACCTGTTGCAAAGTAAGGGGCAGATATAAATAATACTGGTCCTGGCTTAATTGGTTGGTGCCCTGTGGTGAGTTGACCTTGGTTGAACACCAGGTGCCCACTGAGCTACTCTATCACTCCCCTTCCCAGCTGGGCAGGGGAGAGAAAATGCAATAGAAAATGACTTGTGGATTGAGATAAGGCAATTTACTTAAGCAAAAGCAGAAGTTTGCACATGTACAAGCAAAGAGAAAATATACAGGTTTATGATCTACTTCCCATCAGCAAGCAGTGTTTAGCAACTTCCTGGGAAGCACACATGGTTTGCCCGGAAGGGCAAACATCCTAGATAACAAGTGCCCTCCTTTCCTTAGCTTTTAAATTTGATCTGACATCACATGGTGTGGAGTTTGTGGAGAAACCTGTGATGACCTCATGTTGGAGAAGTTTGTGGATCACTGTCTCTCTTGGGAGGAACCCCATGGTGGAGCTCTGAGCAGAGACAGAAACAACATGTGATGAACTGATCATAACCCTCATTCCCTGTCTCCCTGCACCACTGAAGGAGAAGAGGTAGGGCTAGGGGAAGGTGTTTTTAAGATTTATTTTACTTCTCATTATCCTTCTCTGATTTTGTTAGTAATAAATTCATCAATTAATATCCCCAAATCAAGTCTCTTTTGTCTGTGATAGTATTTGGTGAATGATCTCCCCTTATCTCAACCCTTTGTTATATTTTCTTTCCCCTGTCCAGTTGCAGAGGGGTGTCTCTTTGGTGGGTGTCTGGCAGCCAGCCAGGGGCAAGCCACTATGGTGTTTTTGGTGCTGAAACCTGGTATCATGAGGGTTTTGAGATGAGGACTGTAACTGGGAGAGGTAACAGGCAAAACAAGTACTGAACAATGACAGAGAGTGGAACAATCATGGGGAATTTTTGTTGTAAGTGTATAATCGTAATTTTCTCTCACCTGTCCACTTGCAGTGGGGAGTGATAGAGT
>VYXB01009182.1:219512-266528 GCA_013397135.1 Pachyramphus minor | reverse complement strand
AGTGGTGGCAGCGAGTCTGTAGGCAGACAGTGTGTAACAGTGGAGCTGTGGTAGCAAACTGCACAGGCTGCCCTTTCCTGATGTGTGTATGGATGCACTTGGCAATAGAGATGGAAAAAACCTTTCTGTCATGGCCCTGCTGAATACTGAAGCAAGTGGGTAAGTTTCCTCCTCAGCGTTTTCTTTTCCTGTATTTCTCTCTCTGCCCAAAAATAAAGCAACCAATCCCACCAAACCAACAAATCATGCCTCATTTTGTTGTAAACCTGTTGCAAAGTAAGGGGCAGATATAAATAATACTGGTCCTGGCTTAATTGGTTGGTGCCCTGTGGTGAGTTGACCTTGGTTGAACACCAGGTGCCCACTGAGCTACTCTATCACTCCCCTTCCCAGCTGGGCAGGGGAGAGAAAATGCAATAGAAAATGACTTGTGGATTGAGATAAGGCAATTTACTTAAGCAAAAGCAGAAGTTTGCACATGTACAAGCAAAGAGAAAATATACAGGTTTATGATCTACTTCCCATCAGCAAGCAGTGTTTAGCAACTTCCTGGGAAGCACACATGGTTTGCCCGGAAGGGCAAACATCCTAGATAACAAGTGCCCTCCTTTCCTTAGCTTTTAAATTTGATCTGACATCACATGGTGTGGAGTTTGTGGAGAAACCTGTGATGACCTCATGTTGGAGAAGTTTGTGGATCACTGTCTCTCTTGGGAGGAACCCCATGGTGGAGCTCTGAGCAGAGACAGAAACAACATGTGATGAACTGATCATAACCCTCATTCCCTGTCTCCCTGCACCACTGAAGGAGAAGAGGTAGGGCTAGGGGAAGGTGTTTTTAAGATTTATTTTACTTCTCATTATCCTTCTCTGATTTTGTTAGTAATAAATTCATCAATTAATATCCCCAAATCAAGTCTCTTTTGTCTGTGATAGTATTTGGTGAATGATCTCCCCTTATCTCAACCCTTTGTTATATTTTCTTTCCCCTGTCCAGTTGCAGAGGGGTGTCTCTTTGGTGGGTGTCTGGCAGCCAGCCAGGGGCAAGCCACTATGGTGTTTTTGGTGCTGAAACCTGGTATCATGAGGGTTTTGAGATGAGGACTGTAATTGGGAGAGGTAACAGGCAAAACAAGTACTGAACAATGACAGAGAGTGGAACAATCATGGGGAATTTTTGTTGTAAGTGTATAATCGTAATTTTCTCTCACCTGTCCACTTGCAGTGGGGAGTGATAGAGTGGCTTCGGTGGGTGCCTGGCATCCGACCAGGGTCAACCCACTACATCCCTGTTGATAGATGAAGACTGTCCCACTTCAGCAGGGTGAGGAGTCAGTCAGTGAGTCTTTGCACTGCTGACGGACCACACAAATATCCTTAAACGTGCTCACTCTGCATATGCACAGCTGGGTGGTGGGAGCTCCTTCCAGGTCTGAGCTGGCAACCACCTGTGTGGGCAGCCCTGGTGGAGTGGCATGGCATGGTGTGTCTCCACCACCAGGCTCTCTCTTCTGTAGGAAAGGACTTCACTGCACCAGGAGGCAAGAGGAGGGTCCCCTTGGCAATGTTGACAGCAATGTCAGTGCTCTGCTTCACTGCATGAACCTGACAAACGGAAGGATGGGGTTATCTCCCTTCCAGCGTCTAGGAGGGCAGCATCTCAACCCTGCTTAAGAATGAACCATCTGCCTGGAAATACCACCTTCTGGGAGAGCCCTATTTAGTGTTCATAGATGTTTTTAACTTTTACTCAGCTAATTAAATGGCCAGACCCAAATTGCCTAAATTGGGTTATTTTTAGCATTTAAATACCACGGATGATAACGGTTATGCTACAGACAACCATTATAACTAATCTGAGATGTAAAGTAACTTCTTAGAAAAATGCCAACATTTCTTATATGCAGAAGAGATGATATTATAGCTATAAGAATAAAAGGAGAGTGTATTCAAAAAATAAATTAATCTAGTGCAGGCTGACAAACATTCAAACCACTAGGCAATGTTTGTGGCTAGCATGCAGTAACTGTAGAAAAAAACTGGGTCAGCATCTTAGCTGTCTATTTTTATACCTTAACTTGAATTTTCTTGTAGCATTGTCCAAGTTTTAAATTTCATAAGATCTTTGCCCCTGAAAAGACTAGAACAATTGAACCGTAGTTCTCTAGTACATTTAAGACGTCTTCTATTCAGAGACAAATCCAACTGATGGCTATGTAAATCATCATCAACATACAGCACTTCAATTACTGTTCTAATTCAAGATTGTTTTCAGCGCTGATCCTGCCTGATGAATAGAGGCAGGCAACTGTTTCTACACTCCCAACCTTCTTAAAATGTAGGTAAAACATATTCACCCTATACATCATTTAATATTTCAGTTCATATTGCAGTAAATAGTAAATAATTTAACTTCTGTATGCATTTACCCATCGCAGTTTTCTTTGAGTTTGTTACTGTGCTCTTGTCTTCTACATTCTAATTATCTATTCTGTGCAGATGCTCTGCAAAGTCATGAACATGCATACCATCTGCACAGGCCTTCATTTCCAAGAGCAAACTACTCCCAAGACTAATTCTGATCAATTGATGGATTGATAACTGGTTTGCTGATCTGTGCCGTCTAAAATGTGCATTGCCGGGACTCTTTTTGCAGTTAATAAAGGGAAAGGTTATAACACAGACCATACACAAATATTACTCTATTTTCCTGCAACATACTTGTTACTGCTGCAGCTGTTCACCTTCCTGCTTGAACCCTTAAACAGCCTCAGTAGTACCGGTAAATCAGCCTTCATCAACTTGGAGTCATTAATTTAGGAAATGGTGTGATAGTGACTGATTTGGTTATCTTCCCTCATCAGAAATGTCAGGTGATAGGAGTGAGGAGAAAACAATGGAAGACCATAGGAATTTAGCTAATATTTTATAGTTATACGTGTAACTTGGGAGTGGCTGCAAAGTTTTGTTGAGCTCCATTCCCATCCCTTCTGACTCTAATCACAGCAGAGTCTCAGCCTGGAGTGTTCACCACAACAGGTAGTGATTCGAAGTTCGTAGAAGCGTTACCATTATAAAAAGGACTTTCATAATCCGGGTTAACTATATAGTTACTAATTCTGAGCAGGAAAATGCTGCAACAAAGAAACATGCCTCTTTCTTTGGTAACCACAAAACAAAAGGGGGAAATGGTGCTGTAATATCTTAACTCTGTTTTACTGCTGTAGGGAGAACACACACAAAGAAACACACTTGTGTATTTTTAGTGAGGTTAAGGAAAAATTTTGTCTGCATACATATTAATCATTTTATTAAGAGTCTCTCTAAACACAGAAGAAAAATATATCTAGCATGAGGATTTTGCAAATTACTTCTCAAGCAGGCACGTGGAATTCTTCAGGTGGCCTCTGATTAATTCTGTTGCCACATGGGGTTTTGCATATTTTTGTGTCCTTTGCATGTTTTGGTTTGTTTACTTTAGCATTTTCTAATTATTTTTTCCTTAACATTTTGTGTATTTGTATTGCATTTATAATGTCTGATGACTAAAGCTAGGGAGCTGAAGTGGAAAAAACCAGCTGTGGATCTCTAGTAAGTTCCACAAAAACTTTACTGGGAAATAGTTTTCAGTGATCTCTTTTGTCATCATCATGAAAACTTGTACAAAGTACATGTTTGCATTAGTGCAATGTTTGTATTTTGAGTAATTACTGCAGCTTTTTGGGTTTTTTCTTTCTCCTCTTTTTGCTTCAATCAGCAGACATTTTAAATTTTCATATAGCATGGTAACTGCCTGGGCTGATTAGTGTGAAATTTGGCTTGCATTGATGAGCCAGATGAGAAAGGAATACAAAGTAAGTTTCATTTCTTATATTACAGTTATAATCTTTTCCTACTGTAGATGTTCAGATGCTCTTAAACATGAAAAAATCAATAACCATTGGAATATGAGTTTAACAGAGGCCAATTTCATTTAATGACAATCTTATTTTGAGTTAATGTTGTGTTTTCAATAAAAAGAACAGTTTGTAGACATGGAATTGATGTTTTGGATCTAAATGTAGGTTTCTTTGTGTTCACAGATAATAAGGACCCCGGTCTGGGATGGAGGAAGTAGAGATATGAGTCCTGCTTATCTGAGCCAAAATTGTGGGTTAGATATAGATTCTTCTGAATTATTCATAGAACCTGGATCAGAGTCTCTTGCAGGCCAGACCAATCCTTTAACTAGGCAGGTCTGTCCTTTCATCTGAATATGAAACTTTGTAACAAAGCATGTTGATCTTAGTGCCAAAAGCTGGAATGTTTTTGACTAGGTAGAACGGCTGCTTTCAAAATACCATAGCGTTTTCATAGGTTTCTCTGTGCCTAAATGACCCTTGTGTGAGGCACCTTCTCAGCTTAAAGCAACCATTTGAGCTGATTAAGACCCTCTGAGGGAAATGCTTAACTTCACTGGAACTGGCTGAAGTGCAGTTTAACCTGCAATCTCTGTCCCAAAGGATAGACCTATGGATTAGCAGTATGGTTCTCTCTGATAGATGCCTGAATCAGAGGAAAGACTTGTTAGTTGTTGGACACAGATTCGATGTCATAGGATTTATTAGTTTGTATACAGTCTCCTTTATTCTTAAAGAGTTACGTAAGGGATGATGGACAAATGGAATATCTATAATGGACTGGGCTGGAATCCATGTGGTATCTGCTGCACAAAAGCCTGACAGCCCTTGTAAAACCAGCTCCTAATTTTGGTGTTAACTGAAGTATCTATTGACAAGTTAGTTGTGTCTCATTTTGAGGGATAAGCTTAGGAGTTAATTGATTGGCAAGGAGCCATATAAGGCTGGTCACTAAAAAGAAATTTTTTGTTGCAGAAAACTAATGAGGGAGAAATTCTATTCTCCTGTTTCTTAAAGAGCGAAATGGTCTTAGAGAAATAACTCTGTTTTAATTTTCTGGGTATCAGAGCAGTAAGACCCTGCTTGTTTTAAAAGCTCCACCTGTAATGTTAGTGATTATTATTTGTGCATGCATCATTCATTGCAGGAAGCCCTGCAATTCAGCAACCTCCATATAATGAATTACTGAAGTCCTTCCTAGAAGTGTTCTAAATAATTTTGTGTTCAGTGCTGCTACAGTATGGACTGTGCAGTTAGCAATGCTGCTGATCTGTATTCAGCTCCTATTGTTTAGGTGCTTTTGTTCATGAGGGCTGATCTCAGGAGACAAAACATCAGAGAGAAAGATCACAGAGGTGTTCAGAAAGGGACAACTTCTGGTAGTTATCCAGTGAGCACCAGGGAGAAGAGAGTTCATTTTCCACAGGATTGGGAGCAATCAGAGACTCAGTATTTGCTTGGCACCCAGGTGCTGGTGGGCCCCAGAGCAGCATGGGAGCATAATTAACCTGTAGATAATAAGAGAGGGGGTAGGAGTGGAGAACAGAGACTAAGCAGTTTGCACTGGTTCTATGGACCATTTAAGTTCTTCATTGTGGGAATGGAGGGAAATCAACCTTCAGTGTTCAAAATTGGTCATGAATGAGTTTTATAGGACAAAAAATTGTATTTTCCCCTCTGTTGCCAGGAACATAAGCAACTACAAAATAAAAACAGTGACCATAATGGACAGTCAAACCTCTATTATTATAACAAAAATAATATTTTTTCCTATGGATTTGTGTGGGAATATTTTCCAGCCTGAGAACTGTTCAGTGAAGAAACTCACAGGTAATTTTCAAGTATTGAAGGCCTTGAGCAGATGTTCTCCATCCCATAGTGTGTCTGTTTCTTGTCACCCTCTTCCCCTTCCCTGGTTACATCAGTAATGGATTAAGCAATTAGGACAAAGCCCCCAAAATATGCATTCATATGCATTCATTATTCACTCAGCTTTAATAAAAAGTCAGCCTTCTAATGTCAACCTCTTCTTATAGATAAATAGCTCTCACTGTGCATCAGCATTGTATGGCTGTGAACCAAATGGTCAGTGAATTCAAATACTCAGGAGATGACCCTGTTGTAATGATTCCACCTACACTGAAAATCAAATTGATTTATGAAGAAGAATAAATTGGCTTTACAGTGGACGTGATATGGAGAATAAACTGGCATTATTTTCCATTATTCATTTGAAACTATTGATGCAATTAAGTAACACTTACTTTTCTCTCCCCTGCCAGAAAACACTTATAAGAAAGAGAAACAAAAATAATCATAGTCTGGCAAATTAGCTGAAAGTTCTTCCCTTGTTATGCTCTCAGCATTATTTGGATCACGATGTATGTTTGTCACTTTAACCACAGTTCAATCTCATATGCCTGTTGAGGAGTGCTAGATACTTATATACACACACCACTCATTCACACCATGTTGTTTATTGAAAATATAAAATGAACTTTAATTTTAGGAAGATCTTATTGCATGGAAACTATGAAACAGTGTCACCCTAACAGAAATATGTGATTTATTTTTCTCTTAGATGAGAATCAGCTTGGCACAATTTATCAGTTCCCCCCCACCAAAAAGATAAAACATTTTGGAGTAATTTTCACCACAGGAACATCTAAGGTGCTCAAAATAGCAAGAGCAGTTGGCCAATAAAGCAAGCTGAAGTTCAAGTACCTCTATGACTTATCCCAATGTTTTAATTTCACCTCACTGAAGCCAACCAATTTTATTTTCAGAGAACATGTTATTTGGCCAGCACTTTCCTTGTTACCTATGTGACTTTAATATGAGAGAATACTCTAAAAGTGACCAACAGCCATATAACTCCTGACTAAAATGATCCTTAAAGGAAAGCTGTCTTGTTATGGATCAGAAATTGAGTCATTTGAACTTTATAACTGCAGAAAAGGAGGATGAGTATTTCTTCACTCTAGCTGCATCTTTGCTTGTTTCAGCTGTTTTTTTTATTATTTATGAGTTAAACATACTAACCTAAACTTATTTTAGCCTCTTCTTTTCTCTGTTATTTCAGTCCATTCTTCCTAATTAGAAATCACTTTCTACTCTGGTATACAAACACACATAAACTTTGATCTTGAGTTTACACCAATGAAATAAATATTACTTGGACTTCTCTCTTCTGTGTGAAAAGGATGTGCTCCTTTATAGAATTAGGGTGGAGGGGGAATTTTAATTTTTGTAATTTTTTTTCCCCCCTGACACCTCTAGAAGGGAGAAGCAGATCCTTGCATAGTGGTGCCTATGCCCCAAGTCCCCTTTAATTTAATCTCATGCAGCAGAACAAGATGTTGCTGAACTGGTGCCCAGAGATGTGCTGCAGGTGAAGCCTGGACAGGACTGAATTTGATGCTCAATGATTACAGCACTGAGGTGTGAACTTGCAGCAAGGGCGGGACAAGAGGCAGAGTGCGGAATGCCAGGGAACTACGGGGTAGGGGTGTATGTATGTGTATCTGGGATCCTCAGGGAATAAAAGGGGGCCAAATGCCAGTGTCTCCATGCTGTGCCACTCTACAGCAGTCCATGCATTGCCCCTGATGGTTCTCAGACTTCAGGAGTGTTGGAGCAATTCCTCTGCTTCAGCATATGGGAAGTATCAGTAGGGGCAAACAGCTCTCGTGTAGCCTGTTTAGAGTATTTAGTTGACCCTCATGGGAAGCTCTTTCCATGAATGTGTCTCAATTGTTTAAATGTCTAGAATATCTCTTGCTCAAAATATATAAAGTGTCTCTAGAGCTATTGTATATGTCATATGTACATGATTTCATCTTAATTAAACAGCGAAGATATGTGTTCATATTTTTGCCTACATAGTTATTCATGCTCACCCATAACCTATATCAAGGTACTTCACAGCATTTGAAGTACCTTGAAGCTGTTATTGAAATATTGTTATTTACACCTTGTGTCCCTAAGTGCACTCTTGCTTTTAGTGTGCTCACAGGTTATCAAATTAAGATGCCAGTCTATTTCTTTCTTTTGTGCTTCTATTTCAGATGTTTACTTGTCTGTGGATTACTTCTGCACCTTTTGGTTAAAAAAAAAAAAAGGAAGGAAGAAAGAGACAGCAGAACCACTATTTGTAGGAATAGTGTATGTATGGAAGAGAATGCTGATCTCTATACAAGGGGTATAATTACAGAACAGTGATAACTTTTGTCTTCATTTAAGCCCTGGATTAGCGTTTTCCGTATTTTGCTAGATTATACATGTTAATGTACAAGACAAGTCTGGTCAACCTTCATCTAGGAAAAAATGGACAAATTTGAACAGCTTTAGAAAACATTTACTGCCAGGATGTGCCTGAAGCACCTTTTTATGGTCCTAACAAGCCTGTTCTAACAAAGTGAAAGGAGAACGGTCTACAGCTATATAAGGTGTATGTAGAGGCAGGAAAAAGATTCTTGAGCTAAAGAACCATATCTGCAATTAGACAGGAAGTTAAATTAGAAATTAGCTTTCCAAAAACCCAACAATCATTACATAAATCAGACTTTCTCTTAAAGAATATACAATGGATGTATAAATGCCATATTCCTGTAAAGATACAGCTCTGATGATGGAGGATTTTCCAGGACTGCAATTTTTAGAAATAGTATTTTTCCTTTTTTTTAGCCTCTTTAGAGAAGATAACTTTAGGAAAAGCAAGAAAGTAAAGTATCTTCCCTGAAAATTCTACATATCTTATGGGGAATTGTAATGTAATCTTTCAATTCTAATAGACACATTAGCCTTTTACACTGTTCTGTTTGTAAAAGCTTCTTATCAATACTTGGTGTTTTTTAATATGCATTCATTGACCAATTCTGTTCTTTGTAATAGATGTAGAAGGAGTTTATTTGTAACTTCCATCTCATGAGACTTGCCTAACTGCTTACTGACTGTAATTTGCTATATACTGTGTTTTAAAAAAGATGAGAATGAAAACTAAATGAACACCTCAGTCATGAAGTTATTTTGAGTTGTTATCAGAGTTGTTATGGAGGCCTAATGCTATGGAAAACCACGCTTGGTCATATATATATATGTCATACTTGTGGATGCAGTTTCATGACAGCATACTGTAACAATGAGCATAATAGTTATGGTTAATATTTTATTATTAAGAGATTGTCTCTTGTCTAGTATTCTTGCTACCATGCACTGGGAGATGGAGGAGGGAGCAGGAGAGTGCTTCATTCATATTCATGTTGGAAATTCACAGAGATTTGGTCCGTAATCCTTTCCAAATGGTTATGCTTTTATTAAAAAGAAGATGATATTCTAAAGGATCTGGAGATCAAAATAATCTGATCTATCAACTGGAGGAGCCAGCAGTAGGTTTTATTATGCATCATTTCTTCAGCTAAATGATTTGTGTCAGGTAGGTCATCTTCATTTTTCACATTTTGGAAATACTTTATGAATACCTCAATGCAATTTGAGGAACAGAATTTCATTAGGTAATTAAAAAAAAATTGAATTACCATACTGATCTGGGTAGCATGCCAGTTTGTGCCCCTTTGAACTAACACAGCTTAGTCTCACACTCTGACACTGTTTCACATTGAGCTAATTTGAGTGTTTAGTACAGTTAATAGAGGCCAACAACAGAATCCTGATTCTTTAAAACCTTATAAGGTTTTAAATTCATGTAAGAAATTTCTAGAGAAGGTTTCAAGTTCATCTCATTCGTGCCTGGTAGGTTTGGGTGGGAGAAATAACTTGGAATACACTTCTGCTCTTTCTGATTCTGGTCATGTTTGTTTTTCTTACTGATCATCTTAACCAGACTTAGTGTAACTTCTATTCATATATTTTTTTGCTTCTATTATTTGTCTTGACTCTGAGTCCTGTGATTGCCTCCAAGACCTGACCTTTCCTAACAAAAATGTTTTTGTAGGCATAGCATATTCCTAAAAGGTAATATTAATTTGCTCAAGTGAGGAAATCTAAATTTTATGTAGTTCCAAATTCAACACGATAAAATTTGCCAACGCTCCTGTAGTTAATTTGGAATATTCTTAGTGAAAAAATAAAAATTAGGTTCTAAATTATGTATTTTTTAATATTAAGGTGACTGAGAAAAGCCTGATAACAGTTCAGAATTTCCTCTCAAGGCAGAATTGTACCATGGTTTATGTTGACTCCATCTCACAACAAAGTGACTTAGAACTATCCTTCTGTTTAACGTAGCCCAAGGATTATAAAATCCCCACATGTCAACTCCTTGATTACAAGGAAGCAATTAGTAATAGAATCTAAATTTATATTCCTCAAGGTGAAGAAATAAAACCCCAGTGAGAGTAATTTCTGTGGGTTGCTTTTCAGAAGAAAGTACACTTTGAACAACAAAAACCTCTACAGTGTAATATCATTAAAGTTACAGCAGTTAGTGTTCCTATACTTTAAAATAAATAAATTAGTAAGGCTATTTCATTGTTAAAAGCACTTCTAAACAAGAATATGTTTTGATCATTTAAATAATGGAATTTGAAATGAACACATTTTAAACTTTTAAAAATGTAAAATGAAAAATTTAAAATAACTTAGTCAATCTATCTTTAGAAATTCTTACAACTTCATTGCCAGCTCACATAAATACAAAGGTTAAATTCTCAGGACCAGAATTTTTTCCTATGAAAAATCTTCCCTACCAGATTTTTCCCTATGAAAAATCTGACTCGGTGATATTAATTCAGTTTATTATTTCAGAAAATGTCATTAATGGTTTGGGGGTTTTTTGCAATTAGATATGTTGTCATTATCAGTAAAACTAAACAAAAAACAATAGCTTTGGCACTACCGATATTAAAAATTCAAGAATGTAGGAGTATGAATTGATAGATGCCATAAGTGTGCTATGTAAATCAACTACTTTGTGGAGGGGTTTATGATCTTTTTTTGGTAAGATGCAGTTTGATCTATTGAACGGCATAAATAGAATTTAAACTTAACCCTGCTTATTAAAGGGTTACTGTTTCCTTAACCCTTATAAATTCCAAATGTCTTCATAGTCTTCTCTATTCAGTGATACCCTCAGATGGGCGGCTGTGCAAGGTACTATCATTTCTATTTGGTAAGGACATGTTTCCCTGAGTTTCACTTCAGGTTCTAAGTGCAATATATTCCACTGGTTTTAAGCAGTTTTGGGTTAGATGCAATGTCTTCAGTGCAACAATCAGAAACCCATTTCTGAAAGAAAGCAAAGATAGTAAAACTAAAAATAATAAAAAAGAAATTATTATTTTAGAATCTCTAAAATAGAGGGGGAGAGGATAAGAATAATTTTAATCTTTTGTGTTTAATCTTTCTTATAAGAGTTTAATTATGAAAAAAAATTATCATTGTTACTAAAAGGGAAAATAATCCTGTTAAGAAAGAAACCTGCAAGAAAGGACTGATGTTCAGCTCATTTTTCTACTGTAGTTAAGACTTCAGCTTGTTGAAGTTGTCCAAGAGCATGTCTTGTTGGTGCCTCCTTGCCCCTCTCCACCCCCTCTTGTATACTGGGAGGTCTTAAAATCCCCAAATTTCTACCTGTAAGCTTTTTACTTCATCAAAAACTTACACTATCCCAACAATCAGAGCACTTTATAATTATTAGACCTTTACAGTATGGCTTTGTGTTGCGGCATACTTGTGCTCATACAGGGTATCTTTTGCATTCATAATATGTTCCCTGGATCTTTAGGATCCACCCCTTAATTATTTCATTTCCTATTTTGCGTTTGCTGTTATCCAGATACAGCATCCATGTGGTTTTTTGAGGTCTTCTTTATGGTGGTTTAAGGATCATTGCACTGTTTGTCCACGTAGTTCTGTAGACAGATTATGCATCCTGAAGCTGTGACCTTTTTTGAAATGTAACTTTTTTTTTTTTCTTTCAGTGCTGGTAATGATAAATATTTAGTGGGTGACTTACTGGCTTTTTGATTTCCTCCAACTTTTTATCTACTTTGTGACATTTTACTGGCTTTTTTTTTTTTTTCTTTTTTTTGTGGATGATTACTCCATCTCAAAGTCATATACTTTGAACTGAATAAAAACCAGTCAATTATGTCTGGACTGTAGTCAGAGTTGGGATTGCAGCAAATGCAGACAAACCTCAGGTAGCACTGCTCTAAGTAGCTCAGGTAACCTAACATGAAATCTTGTGTCAGTGGCTTTTTGTAATTCTGTCACTTCTGGTCTTTCTGCTGCTCAAGTGGCGTCACAGAGGAGTTAGGGTGTAACATGTAGGCCTAAAGGAGAGGCTCAAGAAGCCCCATTTCCATGAGGCCTTACAGGAATTCACTTCAAACTGAGTGATGCTTTAAGCTCAGGGGTGCAGGGCTGAGGGGAGAGGCACCTTCTTTACTTCTGTCATCAGTCCTTGCTGACCATCTCAAGAGAGTTGATCTTATCTCTAGAGGGACACTGACACTTTCTCATAGCCACAAACCAAAAATGCATGCATGCATGCCCAGGATTGTTTCCCAGTAGCAAAGAGGAGAATTAAAGCACGCTTCTCAAAAGAAGGGGATCAAAAATGCAGACTGGAGGCCGTTGGGAACTGGAATATCTTTTAAACTCCCTTAAATCTTAATTTATCTGAATTACACCTACGTGTAATTATTACAATACATAATTACAATTACGTGTAATTACGCTTCCAGCTACATTATAACATATCCACTTCAGTTTGTTTTTTTTCTGAATGCTTTGTTGCTTAATAGTGGTTGATCATTACCCCTGACTCTTTCAGCTGGTCTTGCACGGAACACCCAGCTCTTACTTCGTGCCTCTCTTTTCTTGTGTGAGGTGACAAAAGGTTGACCCAAGAGATCAGCTACGAGGGAACTACACACTGGTCAGCCTCAACGCAATCCCTGGGAAGGTGTTGGAGCAGCTAGTCCTGGAAACCATTTCCAGGCACATAAAGGACAAGATAGTAGGAGTAATAAGCATGGCTTCTCAAGAATAAGTCATATTTGATTTACTTGATAAACTTCTAAATGAAATGACTGACTTGGTAGATGACCTCCAGAGGTCTCTTTCCATGTCAGCCATTCTGTGAAGCCAGTGCAAAGCTTTGCTGAATCCTGTAACTGTAGATTAAACACTATTTTTAGTGTAGAATTCTGCTTAAATGGTCTTTAGCATGGATGTGTTTTTCATTGCCTTTTCTATTAGTTCTGTTTCTCTATCATCACAACCTGCTTTCTTTAATCTCTTTTAAATATAGAGAATTCATTTGTCCACTCCAGAAAAGCACTGGAATTCTTTTTTTCTTCTGTGATGATGTAACACATTGGAGAAATCTGATAAATATAAACTATTAAAGTTAATAGGAACTCATCAAGAGTTTTATCTATCAATTTTGAGATTTTTTTTTTTGTTAAGTATTAGAAAAAAATTAGATCTGATAACAATACTACCAATGAAGTAGATGATGTGATCTTCATTTTGTATTAATGGAAACATGTTTGATGTCTTCAAAAACAGGTATCAAGTATATGATTATTACATAATGTTTTTAGTTCAGAAAGTGAAAAAAAGCCTTAAGCACTCATAATCCGTAAGAAGTAAAAATTCATAGATTTGCTTATCCTCTTGGAAAATGGCATAAAAAGTCTGTCACAAGTCAGTTTGGTTAACAAATATTTTCTCCTATTGTTTTCAGGCTAAATGTGGGTTAATCTCTTGTTATTTATCCATACTGTAGGTATCACACAAAATTGCTGGAGCTGCTGTCATAGTGAATATTGACAAACTGAAAGAGTGTAATGATAGGAAAGATAACTTCAGAGGAGACATTTTTCCTCCTAAAAACTACAGGCCGTTTGTTGCTGCTGGTAGTCTGTGCCTTGCCCAGAATATTTCTAGCTTGACTTTTTTTTTGCAAAGAGACCTGCCTTTTACAATTGTTCTTGGAAATGCCCTCATTTTGTGAAATGTTTTCCTTAGTAAATAGTATAAAAAAAGTTTAAAATTATATATTGGCAGCATCAAATCATATTTCTGAACCAAAGTTAGAAGTGAAATTGATGTGTCATCTATAAGACCACTAAGGATTTCCTGTTTAAAATACCATCACTGTCAATCAACCCTTTGGGGCTGATGCATGTAACATTTCTGCTCTGTTCCAGGTTTTATGAAAATATTTCAGCTGAAAGGCTCAGCCATACTTTGCTATGAGGGCAAGACAACATGCTATGTTTGACATGACAAAAGTTTTTGAGAATGTTCAAATGTTTTGGTGTAATCAAGTTGTCAAAAATCCAGAAAAGGTAGAATTAAAATTTCCACAGGGCTCCAGCTTCGCACTCATGAGCAAACCACTTGCAAGGTAACATTCAGTGATATCATTAGAGGTGACAAAGCTTTTCCAGACAACACCTTTTCTGCTTTACCTTCCTGGAGGTCAATCTGGTGAGTGTGGCAGGTGGCAGTCTGTGTGTTTAATGTCTCACTTGCTGAATTTGAAGGATTGTACTGAGTAAAGCAGGGTTTGCTGGAAGGGATTGAAAAGTTTAGACCAAAGAAAGAATAGGTCCATGACAGCATTGCATACTCTTACATACTGTTGATGTGTGAACATGGCACACAGAACCCTACAGGCAAAACCTGAAGATTTTCCTGCCTCTGTAAGTTGTAATTCAACGTGATTATTGGTCAGTTTGATTTCTAATATTGAAGTTAGGATTATGCTTATGATAAAAAACAAAAAACAATGAGTGGACAAGCAGCAAGAACAGCAAAGTCTGCATAATAGAGCACAACAATGTTATTTGTGTAATGTGTATTGAAATTTTGCCTTTCTGAAAAACCAAGTGCAGTGGTGACAGAGTTGGCAGATTTAGGCAGGTTGGGTGACAAATTTCAAGGTGTATAGTGCTCTTTTGACATGTGGGATTCTGGTCATCTTAGGCAGGTTAGAAAGAAAGAAGAAATTGCTCAGAAATGCATGTTGGGCAGCAACAAAAGTACTGAGCAAAGTAGAGCTGGCAGAGCATACACCATATGCCAACATTTGTTCCTTTTAAAAAGTAATAACACAACACTTTCCCACTAACTGGGAGAAATCTGGAGTATTCAACTGGGAGAAATCTGGAGTATTCAACTCTTGTTCTTTACAGGACTGCAGTGGGACTCAACAGCACACAAGCACATCCTCAAGCCTTCATTAAAATTTCATTTGTGCAGCAGGGCCACCCCCAACATCAAAATTGAGGTGGCAGAAAATGGCTCAATAATTGCAGCTGGGGAGGCAATGCAATGCAGATACATCTTTAATGAAGAGAACAGAATGCAATCATGCTCAAAAGGTATTTCCACATACACAGAAAGCTAACAGGAGAAGTGGCAACCACAATATGCTTCATAACACAAGATGCCAGGTATGTATCTTAATAAATACTGTTAGAGAGATTAGAGACATTTGTGCATGCAGAATAAAAAACCTTTTGACCATATTCCTTTGTATAGTATGGTGTTTGCCAGCTTTGACCAGTGAAGTGGTGGATAAGCAAAGGAAAGGGACACAGTTCGAAAACACCTTTGGTTCCACTAAGTTATATATCCTGCTAAATTAAAAAGGATTGTGGAGCTTTTTTTTGAGCACTTGGGCACTCTTTTTCCAGCTTTGCTTCACTGAGTGCATCTAGAGGTCTGTGAGCTGCTTCTATCACTGATGAAGTATGTGTTGATTTTCAGATAGTAGTTCTTCCTGCCAGATTGTAGCACAGTCCAGTTCACTCACGAAGTCTGCAGAGACGTGTCTAGTAAGCTCAGAGAAGAAAAATACTTTTGGTATGCAGAAAGTATTTCAGTGCCAGTGGATTAGCTTGCATTCAGTGTCCATATTTCCCCTCTGCTACTGTTTTGTCTGTGTATGCTGGTTTTGGCTGGGGTAGAGTTGGTTTCCTTCGCAGTGGCTAGCATGAGACTGTGCTTTGGATTTGTGCTGAACACAGCGATGGTAATAGAGATGTTTTTGTCATTGCTGAGCAGGACTTACACAGAGCCAAGGACTTTTCTGCTTCTCACACTGCCACACCGGTGAGGAGGCTGGGGGTGCCTGGGAAACTGGGAGGAGACACAGCCAGGACAGGTGACTCCAACTGACCAAAGGTATATTCCAGACCATATGACACCATGCTCAGTGGGGAAGAAGGAGGAAGGGGAGGGATGTTTGGAGTGGTGGCATTTGTCTTCCCAAGTCACTGTTAGCGTATGTTGGAGCCCTGCTCTCCTGGGGATGGCTGAGCACCTGGCTGCCCATGGGAAGTGTTGAATGAATTCCTTGTTTTGCTTTGCTTGTGTGCACAACTTTTGTTTTCCTTATTAAGCTGTCTTTGTCTCAACCCACAAGTATTCCAGCTTTTACGTTTCCAATTCTCTCCTCCATCCTGTTGAGGGTGGGAGTGAGAGAATGGCTGAGTGGTATTTGTTTACTGGCTGGGTTTAAACCACAACAATCCTTTTGACACTAGGGGATAAATTAAATTTCTAGATCAATATTTCTTGGCACCTAAACTGGTGCAGGTCTGAAAAAAATCAGAAAGGATAGAATCAAACAGCAATATTCCACAGATGGATAAAACTACTAGCAATTGAAGTAAGAAAACATTTGAAAACATAATTATCAATTACATGTTTGTAACAACCTAAATTTGGGTTGATCCACTAAAATGTAAGGCTACTCTTTTTTTTTTTTTCCTAGTGAAATAATTAGAACCATCAACTAAACTCGGACAAAAATTTTCCTGAAAATATAGTTTTTGGAGATCAGTTTTAAAGCTGAAAAAAATGACCAACTTTTAATGTTTTCTGCAGCACTGTAAGTGTACTGTAAGTTAGCTGGCTAACTAGCTCAGCAGGAGTCCCCAGCTGGTGCAACCCTATGTATCAGACCGAAGGCCAGAGGCAGAGCCTGCAATCCCTCCACTGCCCTCCCATGTGCACCAGCCCGTCTGCACTCAGGGAAGGGAAGGTGCTGTGATCCAGGAGAGTTGGACAGGCAGCAAGGCACAGCCAGCCTGTTCTCGAGGACCACGGCTGTGAGGAAAGGGCACTGGTGCACTCCACTACCAGTAAAATTAGCCATACTTAATGTGCTGGAGGATCTGGCATCTCTTCATTAATTAACCAAGCAGGGTATGAAAAGTCCCTTCACTCCACGTCCTTTTCATAATTCCTGTCTTATAACAAACTGTAGTTACTTATGTGAAGATGCAGAGTAATCATTTAGAAGGTCAGATGAGTCCATCAACAGATGTCAGTCCTAACCAAGACAGCAGGGATATGAAGAACATACAAGAACAGCATTAACAGCAGTGTTAATGCCAGCCTGTGTTTTGGGGTCTGTCTGTCACTATTAGTTGAAAGTAGGTTTCTGTGGCACTCTGAGCATTAACAGGTCTGACACAAAAGTCTCTTATTCTCCCTCATGATTTTCAGAACAGGAAACATATTACTTGGGCAGCTGAAATGGTCTCCATAGCCTCTTGCCCTTGCATTATGTTGGTAGGGAGCCTAATTTACTTCTCCATTCGTGCCATCCCCTAGTTATAAAGACAGGCGATATTTTTGAATCCATAACACTTGTATCTGCAGCATAAAATCACTGATGTTGCTTTAACTGTATCAAGGGGATATTTTTCTATTTAGTAGAGGTGCTGAGTAGGTAGATCCTGTAAAAAAGAGATTCCAGACTTATATCAGTAAGGAATATAAATACATAAAGAGTAGGATTTTTTTTTAAAAAAATTTAATTTCAAAATGGAACATTCATAAAACTGGGACTAGGTTCATTTTTACTGTTTTCATTATGAATTACATGTTTCCTAGATGAAGGACTATTGGAGAAACAAATACTATGTAAAATACATGATTCTTTAATTTAGTAATTTGATTTATAGAAAATTCCAAAAGAATAGTGTGATACACTCAATTCTGATAATTAAAGGTAAAGTAAGAAATATCCAGTCCCAACCATTAATAATTTTTTCAGGTAAGTTATAAATTATGTAAAGAATGATTTACAAACTTTATTTTTTAATATTTATATTACTTCATCTTTTAAATATTTTATAAGTTTACACTAAAAAGTGAAAGCAAAAGATGATGGAAAACAAGAAAAGGAAAAAGGAAGAAGATTACACAAGAGAACTTTGTACTTTCAGACAATGACTCTGGAAAAAGATTGCCTATAATTTCTTTTTTACATCAGAAACATTTAAAACAGATACATTGATTAGGTGCCCAAAATATTTACACTATAGTAATATAAGCTATTGCTGTGTACAAAAGATACCATCTGTTTACTAGAATTTAGAGTAGATGGTTTGAAAAAAAAATATTGTTAAGAATAACCTTTTAAAGAAAAATCATGACCTAATGCTACCTACATTACTGTATTTTTTGTTTTTTAAAGAGAAAAAAGTGCTTGATAAGGAGAGAAGGAACACCTTTTTTTTTGGTTGTTAAAGTCTGTTTGCTTTCTTAATTTTAAGTCAGGATTACTATTTGACAAGTATCCCTTCAACTTGGGCTGAATGTACCAAGATCTGCAAATGTGTATTCGATTTTGTGCAGCAAAAGAGGTTGGAATGTGGATTGGCATTTACGAGAAAGAAAAACAACGGGCTTGATTTTCAGGGAAAAAAAAGCCTTAGCTGAATTTAAGCTATGCAGGCTGAAGTACAGTGTTCAATTCATGACCTATTTTTAGGAACACTATATCACTTTCTGTAACAGTGACAGATATGCACACATATATGTATATATATATAATTTTACAGGAAGGAAAGAAACGCTCTAATTTTTCTCTGCATTGTAGCAGTTTAAGGAACGAAGCATAATAATATCTTCCTTTCATCTCTGTTTGAAAGTTGCTGGGTTTTGGCAGGAGAAGGTACCTCCTTAGGCTTTAGATAACAGCTTAGCAGGAGGAGAGCAGTACATATCATCACGGCAAAGGGACTGTTGTAATATATATTGTGAAAGTGTATTGTTCTTGAAACTGCCTGTTTGATGTGTTGTGCAAATACCTTGGTGATACTGAGCAGTGGATTGCAGCAGGCAGAATTCATTCCTCAGACTGCTGCATGGGAATATTAATGTTCACAGTGTCATGGAAGAGGAAGACTAGATCGCTCATTGATTAACCCATCATGAGACTGTTTGAGCTGATGTGTCTTATATCTTCTTCACCCTCTGTCAAATTCAATCTTCTCAACAACTGAATTTTAAAATGTTAAACTGATTTTAAAGTGTTAGAAAAGGACGTGGTTACAAACTCAGTCAACCCTGGCTGTTCATACAGACTGGGGAATGAGATGCTGGAAAGTAGTGCTATAGAGAGGAACCTGAGGTTCCTGGTCGATGGCAAGTTAAATCTGAGTCAGCAGTGCCCTGGCAGCCAGGAGGGCCAACCTTGTTCTGGGGCGGCATCAGGCAGAGTATTGTCAGCCAGTCAAGGGAGGTGATTGTCCTGCTCTGCTCTGCACTGGGGCAGCCTCACCTGGAATATTGTGAAAGTTTTGAGTGCCACAATATAGGAAGGGCATTAAGTTATTGGAGACTGTCCAAAGGAGGGCAACAAAGATGGTGAAGGGCCATGAGGGGACGCTGTATGAGGAGTGGCTGAGGTCATTGGTGTGTTGAGCTGGAGAAGAGGAGACTGAGGGAGAGCTCATTGCAGTTGCAACTTCCTCAGGAGGGAAAGAGGAGGAGCAAGCACTGATCTCTTCTTGGTGGGGACCAGTGACAGGATCCAAGGGAATGGCCTGAAGGTGTGCCAGGGAGACTTAGGCTCTTCTTAGGTTCTTCACCCAGAGGGTGGGTTGGTGCTGGCACAGGCTCCCCAGGGTAGTGGTCAAAGCACCAAACCTCGCAGAATTCAAGAAACATTTGGATGATACTCTCAGACACATGGTGGGACTCTTGGGAATGGTCCTGTGCAGGGCCAGGGAATCGATGATTCTTATGGGTCTCTTTCAATTCAG
This sequence comes from Pachyramphus minor, assembly GCA_013397135.1. Taxonomy (NCBI): domain Eukaryota; kingdom Metazoa; phylum Chordata; class Aves; order Passeriformes; family Tyrannidae; genus Pachyramphus; species Pachyramphus minor. The sequence goes on along the minus strand of VYXB01009182.1, from coordinate 246,586 downwards.
TATACTCTGGTTATACACTCAGTGGTTCTGTGATGTTCTGTGAAATGATTGTAGGAATGTACCACTGCTTCATTCAAGAAAGAAAAGAAAAAGAAAAAAGAAAAAAAAATATAGAAAGTTCATTTAACACAGTCATGAGCTATAGAGTTGGTTTTTACCCAAACTGCAATTTGGAGTAAACTCAAAATATCTGAGTCATTGTAAAAATTATTTTGAAAATCAATTTGCTCAGTAGCTTACCAGCTAATTAGAACAGAACCAGTTTTCATCCAGCCTGGTGGTGGTGAGGAGACGAGAAAAAAGTATCCAAAATCAATACACATCTAATTTTGTATACTTAGAAAAGAGGTCTAGTTATTTTATGAAAGGAAGAAAGTGGATTTAAAAGAAGTCCCAAAGCAATGGTAGCAATGCTAAAGTTTAGGTGTTGAGTTTTTGCCTCAGCCTTTGAAGACAAGGATTTATTCCTAAGGGACATGGTTTGTTCTTAATATTTCTCCTTTTAAATGAACCACTAACACAAGAACAACCATTTATTTCTGCTCACTGTGTTGCCCATGCTCCAGCAGTACTGCTTTACAGTGTGTTGGAACAAAATACCAAAACTGAAAGAATTTATGTTCATTTGTCTAAAAGCCCTTATTGCTGAATTTTTGTTTGAAGGTTTTTAAAAGTACCAAGATAAATTAGATGAAAATGCCTCTGATCAACGGAGTTATACTACTACAGCTGGTCTTGTAGCATGGTGAGGGTTAAAGAATGCTAAACATGTGATTCACTTAATCTTTTCCAACTCATTTAATCTTAAACTCCTCAGGTCTGAAGGTTATGCAGATGACAAGGACAAGGTTATGCAGATATACAGAGTAAGCCTTTGTCTCCAAGAAACCTGGAGGCTGCCTAAAATAGCAATTCTCTTTGACCTTGCCTCTGTAAGATGGCAATAAATGATTTTTTGATTCAGGCTTGCTGGGTTCATGGTGTTTTTCTAGCTAATGGGTGCTTGCTGTCTGTGTGAGCATGAATACGTATATAAAACTCACTAACAGCCCGAGTCAAATATTGATTATTTCTTAACCTGACTAACAAGGGAAACTTTTCTAGAATTTCTGAAATCTGAACAACAGAAATCAATGTGGTTTCATATCTTTGGGGAAATGTCTGCTATCACAGCTAAACACCTTTGACTAGGTAATGACTAACATGTTATTAAGTGGGCATGGAAAACTAAGGTTCTAACCCAGGGTGCCATACCCAAGGAAGTGTTGGTCCTTACCTGGTCATGGCCATGCCATAGTGACAAAATCAAAAGCTCTCTGAACTTTTTGGGAATTGGATTCTTTTAATGTGTCTATTTCTTTGCCTATAAAGTGCTAAAGCTTCTTCATATCAAAACAGAAGCTTTATGAAGCAAAAATTATATTTGGAGAGGTGCCTTGAGAGCCCAAGTAGAATATCGTAGAACTGCAGAATTATATGTCAAAATAATATATAAAGTCAAAATTAAGTTTATTGCTACCATCCATCTATGTCATCAGAGTTTTATTGCAACTTACAATGTACCAGCTTGTGCCTTACTGGAAGAGGATTCAGTTTAGCAACTGAAAATACACAGATTTCGCAACCTGCACAACAATGTGCACAATGCTGTAGAAAATCTGCAGATATAATCAAATTTTTGTTCCTAAGATCCAACTCAAAGCCATAGTTAGGACTTCTTGGGGAACTGTAAGAACAACAAAAACCTAAAGCTTTTAAAGAGAATATTGTTGGATATAAATGTGTGGGGCTTTGGGGTTTTTCTATGTAAGAAGAAAACTATGGGTATGTAGGTAGAATAATACCATGGATATACTGCACTTTATACAGAATTGTGTTTCAGATATGTGGCTTACTCTAAATTTATTGCTGATAGTGCTGAAACAAAATAGATAGGATAAACACAACAGTGGGAAATGATACATTTTTCTAGAGTGAGCAAGATCGTAAGTGCTGTGATAGATGTTGCCCTGTGACCACACTAGACAGAGTTTTACAGTCTGCTTTTAAAGATCAACATGTTTTGATTATATTAGTTGAAAGAGAAAACCTATATCCCAAATCAAATAAAACTTGACAGAGTAAGTTCTACTTGCTTTCTTTGCCTTTTTTTTTTTTTTTTTTTTTTTTTTTTTTTTTTCGTTGGGTTCCCTTTTTTTTTTTTTTTGTTCATGTGTCAGCTGCGATACCTGTCTTTCATTTTAAAAAGGCAATGGGAGTCTGATCTACCACTATAGGTAATATTTATGGCAGCACTATAATACAAAAAAGAATAAAAAAAAAAAAGTGATCCCTCTGTTACCTTGTTACCTTTTCTTTGCTCATTTTTTCAAATCAGTACAGCTGACTCCAAGTGAATAAATTATGAAGGAACAAGACTGAAGTTTCTCCATGTTCAGTGCATTAATGCAAGTGTTCTCCACATGATCTGAGCTCTCTTAACAGAAAGAAAGTGGCATATAAAATGAAGTCCAGGCATTTTGTGGAACCCCCTTTTACAGAAGAATTATAGGTAAAGTATCTTCTCCTTTTGCTATCTTGCCATCTTTATGTATGTCTTACTCAAGTCTCATGTCAGTGCTCTCATATTCATCAGAGATCTTGAGGAGAAACTGTATGACTGCATGGTAATTCAGGTATTGATAAATATGAGATTGTATTTTCCATTTTTATTAAGTAAGTGTTGGCCTTTACTCCTTGAGAAACTTTAATTATCACAGATTTATCAAGACTGATAAATATTTAAATGCACCCTCATCCGAATTATTTTTATGATACAACTTATGTCATACAATTTATACAGCTCTCAAAAAAAAGGAATTTAGCTAAACTATCTGACAGAAAGCAAAAAGAAACTGCCAAGTACCAGAACATTAAAACACTATTAATAATGAGTAATTAAGTGGAACAAAACCCACAGTTTTTGGATTAATTCAGCTATGGTAGATATGCAAAGTCTGATTGGGTTTGTCTCATTCCTACAGTTTAATTTGTAATTTTATATAAAACCATTATGTATCTTCTGTGAGTCTTCTGTTGAACCTTTGAATATTTTCAGACAAACTTTTCCACGTCATGACCTTGACAGACCTAGAACATATCAAATATAAAGTCTTGCAATTTTGGATAGCCTATTCTAAGTTGAGGTTGCTTTGTGTGTATGTGTTTTCTAAGGAACATGGGTGGCTTCTGTGAGAAGATACCAGAAGCTAAAAATGTCACTGACCCTTTAAAACCTAGGAGGTGGTTGGTAGAGTGGTGGCAAACCACAAACCTACAGACCCGAGGCCAACATTACTGGGCTCTGGCAAACACTCATAGTGATCGAGAGAGTTGCGAAGGCTGAGTGCAGGAACCAAAATGTTGGCCCAAGAGAAAGGGTTGGAAGGGCTCAAATTTCATATTAATTTTTATAGCTTGAGGATGCAGACTGAAAGCAGAAGTACAAAGGATTTTTTGCAAGTCTTGGAATCTGAAAGACCAGCTGGATCATCAGGAAAATTGGTGGGGTGTTTGCTATGAGTGGTTAATGGAGAATGCCTGTACCTGTAGGCAGATGAATTTTGCAAAATATTTCCTTATGTCTTCAGACAACCCTTCAGTCACTCTGAGTTTTTCTATTTCTGAATCCCTGAAATAATCTGGTTCCATTACAGAATTTTTGCTTGAGATTCTGATCATGACTTTCACAGAGTCAGGAGAAGTTTATCTCACATGGTTTTTGTAAAAGTGGCCAACTGCAAAGTAAACTGTATCTTTGAAATAAATAATTAAGATTTTTCAGCGCTGGAGTTTGAAAATGATTCAAGCTCTTTCAGATGAGCAAATTAGAGAGTGGAACAAGTTCAAATTTGTGTATTCATCATAACTTTAATCCTTTGGTTAGGAAAGGAATTAGTCATTAGACATCTATTTAAGTATTTTTTGTGCATGTGCATGATGGCCAAGTTATTAAGACTGTATGAAAACACAAAGAAAAAATACAATTCTTTATATGATGAGAGAGATTAATCCATACTCTTCATCAATTTAGGGCCTATTATATATAGAAATGAGAGTGCTCTATTCAGCTTGGGTTGAGTTGCTCATAATTCTTTTAAGACGCTAATTAAATGTCTTATATTCAGTAAGTAATAGAGCCTGCTGCTTCTGACAAATGGAGTTTTGGCCAAAACCTATCGAGTTCTTTAAAAATGTCTGAAGAATGGGAACACTACAATACATTGTATAGAAACCTTAAATCTAGTTTCAGGGAGGGGGGAAAAAAAAAAAATTCTTTGATGAACTTATGAAAGATCTATTGTAGGATGAAAGTCTGACCTTCTGAATTCTACTTTGCAGGACGTGGGGAAGGCAAATTTCCTTGCTAAGGACATTAATTCTGTTTTAAACAATGTATTTAAGTGGAAGATCTATGACCCTTGCAAAACCTCAGAAATTTTTTCTTTTTAAAAATAAACTAGTTTCTAAGGAAGGGTTTGATTTGTCCTTTTCCTCAGAAACCTCAGGATCAAATTATGGTAGCCCATTGTGCAGAAATCCCTTCATGTGCACGGTAGAATTGCGGCTAATTGCATTCCAGTGGTGCGATTAACAATTTGGAAGGAAAAGTGTCAGGCATTTGGTCTCAAAATATGAGCTGCAGTTCACAATCCAGAGAAAGTCTTGTATATTTAGACATGCACTTCATATTGTTTCAGCCTCCAGTTAATTAACACTGCTACTAGAGCCCTTCTTGCTACCTATTATATATGATACTTTTCAGAATTAAAACTAGATGCTTTCTGCCTCGAGCTCTGTTAGACTTTGCAGTATAAAACAGGGCCTATCATGTATTAAGGAGAAACCTCTCTGCCTACTTAATTTTGTACCATTTACTAAAGCTGCAGAAGAAGTGAAAAAGTTTCCCAAATTTGTCAAAAGGAGAGTGTTTGAATCTTGCGTTCACTTCAGCCATTATTCTCTTATCTCCAGCTTTTTCCTGGAAGGTGTTATATAAGTTTCTAAGATTCTAGGGGGAAGTACAAAATTCACAACTTCAACCTAAAACAATAATCTGTAATGATGAAACCATTTCTTTTCTTTGGTTTCCATACCATTTACCAGAGCTGATGAGAATGGTGGCTCAGGACTGTAACAGGACCAAGCAAATGCTGTTTCACTGGCAGTGTCACCCAAGCAACAAGAACCAAAGTAGAAGAAATAAAAGGCTTCAGCTGAAGTACAGGCTCATCTGCCTCATATAAATAACAGCTTTGAGCTCTCACTTTCCTTTCTTTGCTCTTCATCATGAGCCATTTTTGTGTGGAGTGCTGAAGCTCCAGTTTACACTCCTGTTACTTCTGTACAGCACGAAGAAGCAAAACACATTTCTCAGATTTAAAGCATCATTCCTTTTATGATGCAAAGGAAAAGTCTGGAAACATGTTCTGAACCCTACTATGGTCTCCCTTGTGTCATTGCTCATGAATGAAGGTAAAACAGAGGGTGTAGGAGTAGACGAGCAGGTGAATCAGATAGCAACGAGTATTGTGGCAATGTGCAGCATCAGTAAAAAGAGTAAATTAATTTTTTTTAATTTTTAAAGATAATTTGATTGAAGATTTCACAATTCTATATACCAAGTACTTGAATAATGAGATTAAAAACTAGGAACACAAAATGGGATTGTGTATATTGTACATCATGCGTAGTTTAATGATTCTGGACCTGATTTAATCAGAATTACTTCAGGTATTCTCAGACAATATCCATGAAATAAACCCCAAAGCCTTGAAGGGAATCTGTATGTAGTGAACAAAATTCACCTTTCTAAAAGTAACTATTTTTCTGTTGCAAGTAAATCATGCTCTGAATATTTGATGGCTGTTTAAGTCATTCATGTTTGTGCTTTATTTCTTCTGTTCAAAGAACTAGTCAGGAAATGTTTACATTTTACTATGACAGTGGTGCAGATCAGAAGGGGTCAGGTGTATATCTTGGGTTGTCTTGCTGACCAAACATGCAGACAAACTTTTTCATCTCAAATTTCAATTACAGCTCAGTCCTTTCTCTCCCCTCTCCACCTCCTTTAATGAGAAAAGAAGGAATCAATGCACATTAATGCTTCCCCAGGCCCAGTAATTTATTTCAGCATGTGGTTTGCTTACACTGGCTTGGTCATTGGAGGAATGAAATCATTGTTCCTTCAAGACTACTTTGTCAACTGTGTAGGGAGTTCCAGTCTTGTTGAGTTTAACTAAAGTAGGAACAGATCTCTCATTCTCTCTGCTTGCCTCAATATCAGGGAAGAACAAATTGTTGGGTAATTCATGGTGGATCCCATTATTATAACATTTCTGGAATTTCCTGCGTGATGTAATAATCTGCAATCTTTCAGATAGAAGTCCTACTCTTTTTGCTCTCATTTATGCTCATTTTTCATCTGTGTGACTCCTCTGAAGCCAGGTGCACCCTATCTACAGGGAAAATAAATGAGAAATCAGGATATTAGTCCTCTGCACCCCATTCTAGAGATACAATTACTTCTGTGCAAGAAGTGCTGTCACCCTATTGATTCTATCTTCAAAAAATGTCTCCAAAAAGCACTTGCTGAATGAGAAAGAGGCCTTGCCTAATTACCTTTTTATACACAAAAACTTGAAGTTTAATTGGCACTACTTAAGTGTTAAATTGGTAATAAAAAACTTTTTTTTTTCCTAAGGAAAAAAGGAAGCGAAATGGAAAAAACCTATATTAATAGAACACTACTAATACTCAGAGAAAATCCTGAACCTACTGTAGTGAGGCAGAAGTTTCAGCAATCAATTTTCCAAAATGATAAATATTTTCTCTTCTGTTTTCTTTACAAAGTCGTTGTGTATTAGTGTATTCAGAGTTGTAAAACTTGTAGTAGAAAATATCTGATAAGCAGCTTAAAGGAGTTGGGGCTGATTCTGGAACTCTTGGGGTTTCTTTGGTGTTTTTTCCACTTCCTGACCTTTAACATGGCACAAACATCCCGATGGTGCTATTGCACAAACATGTTTTTCTGCACTAAATGATTGGTAGCAGTTTGAGTCCTCATAGTCACATCTTCTGAAAGTATTTTTGTAAGCTGAATCAACTTCATTCTTGCTTAAGGACATTCTCACCTGCTTAAGGATTCTACTCCAACCCAGCAGAAAAATCACTCAAAGGGATAACAATGACTCCTTGAAGGTTTTCTTGGGAGTCCTGAGCCGATGTGATTTTGCACTTCAACATCCACTGTCATACTCCTCTACTTCAGAACGCTGGCACAGTGTACACAAATTGGAAGGAGGACATGCAAACTTCTGAAGGGTTTTTGTGTTTAAAATGGAAAGCCAGCCCCCAGTCCCTCAGCTGGCGGAACAACCTTCGGCTATCACTCAGGGTATCCTTGCTTACGGCAAGATAGGAGTGTGTGCCTCAGCTGTGTGTTACAGTTGCATTGTCAGCTTGGTCACAACTGGAAATCAGACCTGCTGATTTTTATGGGGCGTAGTAAACTACTAAGGGAAGATATTTCTGTGCCTGGATCCTGTCTCTCCCACCACTGCAAGCCCTTTGCTTTTGCAGTTTCCAGCTGTGAAATGGCTTTCTATTATGTACCCCTTATGCCTCATCTGGCTTCCACCCAGGCTCTTTTGTCTGCTTGTTTCTCAACTTCATTCCTTGCAGCAATCAAAACTGGCTGCTTGTGTGGCAGGCTGCCAAGGTATTTGTAGTAGGACTCTGGTATACTTGCTCCCACTTACTGATGCTCTCAACAAGGTTTTCGTAGCATGATCCCGTCTTACTGTGGTTCTGTTCAAGAGAACTACACATACTTTTGCATTTCCTTGGCTGTAACTTCCAAACATGTCAATAATAGCCCCTCCATTCCTTGCAATCAGTCTATTAGCAAGCAAATAGAAAATGGAAATGTGGCCTTTACCTTCCTTCCAAAAATGCTGTGGGCTTGAGCGTTTTCTGTCATGTAGTGTATGATAGGCTACATATTAAAGAACAGATATAATAGCCTCAAAAATACTTTCTGAGCATTGTACTTAAGAAGTTATAAATTGTATCATGAGTAGTTTTATTGTGAATCTCTGCCTTTTATTTGCTTTTACCTGCCAGTAGGAAACTCTTACTCTTCAGGTCTTTGAAAAAAAACAAACCTTGAACAATTTCATGTGCAGTTAAAATTTTAAAATCAGCCTGAAAGAGAAATACCATGTTCAATTCTGCCCAGTTGTTTCTCCATAAGACTAATGTCTCAGGCCTGGAAGGGACCTCACTGTGTAAAGTCAATGAATTTGCTGATGAATTATAGTAGGACAATGACAGCTTCAATTAATCTGAACTGAATGTGTCTGTTGGTTTCATCAAATCTCTGAATTTTAAAGTTGTAGGGGTTTTTTGTGGGTTTTTTTGGAAAGAAATATAAGAAATGTTAGTATGATTAACTGACTTTTTAAGGGAGGGAATATTTGACTACAAACAGCTTTTTCTTTTAAAACTTTAGTTCATTATTTAATAAAAAAGTACTGAACTGAGCATTTTACAGAGCTAATAATCCATAATTTTAGCTGATTGAAAATTAGATTGTTATTTAGGTATTCTGGGGGGGTGGGGAAGATCACTATCAGTTATATGGTTTAATCACGGATCCAAAACAAAGTTTTCCGTTCATGGTAAAGTTTGCAACATTAATATCGATTTTCCTATTATTTGAAAGGCTGGATATAAGAAAGTTTATTCAGTCAGCAAGGAGCAGGATACTTAATTTCCTAATAAGAGGAGTGCATGCGTAGAAACACACACCTGTAACCACAGGGCTTTGAAAGTCCTATGAAGATAAGTAAAATAACTTACTCATAAACCAAATGTACCCAATTAAAGCAGCAATAAGTTTGGAAGCTAAATTTGGACGTTGTTTTGAATTATGTTAATTTGTTAATGGCATGTCCTGCCAATGGTATGTGTCCTCGTGCACTTCAATGACCATCGACATTTTACCAATGAGAAATTGAGTAGTTTAAAATTTACTGTTTTATGAGAGCACAGATTGTTTTGTGAACTGCTTACGGCTGTAAAAATACTAAAGCAGCTTCACTGTTAGACTAGAACACTGTACAGAGTTGGGATGAATAATTCATGTAACCAATTCATTTCATTTTACTCTTAATGAGTTATCTACGAGCAGCAGAAAACTGTTGTAATTTCAAATATTTTGTGAAAGCTTTTCACAAGGAATTTTGCTGATAAGTTCTTGTCTTCCAGGTGATTTATTAAGAACCCAGGTAGTTTACTAAGAGTATTAATTGTATCTATTAAAAAAAAAAATTGAGTGCTAGTTTTCATTGCAGACAAGATTTCCACTTGTTACCATATTTTTTCTCTTAAAACCAGAAATACTGGGTGTCAAGTGAACCTCTTGAATGTTGCAAGCCCAAAATAAACTTCCAGCACACATTTCCCTGTATTTATTTACCCTGGCTAACTTGTTTTTGGGGGGGGCACCTGTAGAGTGTAAATTAGTATTTCACTGGGTCAGACTAAGCCTCCCATTGGTCTCTTCTAGCATTAGAAATCTTGAATTCAAAGACTTCTAGGGAACTACTCCAGGTATTCCAGTTGTTTGCAGCTTCCCAACTGAAGTGCCATTACTACACTAAATACAGGTGTAGCAACCTGCATATATCTGAATTGGTAGGTATCTTGCTCATAATATAAGCCTTTAGAGAATAATGTTAGAGCACAGTGATCATTGTTGATAAGGCACTAGTCAAAGACTTGGAGTATTTATTCATCTTAGCACCCTGAACTTCCTTGAAATCTTCCTAGTTTTCTCTTTATTTCAATAAGTTGTTTTATGAAACATGAAATTCTCACCTCCCAGTGCTCTTCAGCTGAAAATCATAAAAAAAACCCAGAGCTTGAAGGGACCTTGTTTTTTGGAACACTGCCTCAAAGAAGAAATTTAGTTGAAATATTTTTCTTTTATCAACCCTTTCTTTAACGGTGTGAAGTACTTGACAGAGAGTAGTGTTGTGGGAGACAATTTGGTTAAGGAAAATGACATAAATGAGGTATTCCTGCTGTTGCCACTTTGTCAGTACTCTGAATTGCCAAGTATGGATGCCGTGCTTTCTCTCTACCTCCTGTAGTGCTCCACAGCCTCTGTTGTGAGGAATTTAAATAAACTGTTTCTAATGAGTGCTTCTGTAGACATTTAAATAAAAGCTTGTCATCACCCTTTCTTCCATTTGCTAGTAAATCTTGATGAACCATTTGCTAGAAGCAATATCACTAACTACCCTGCCTAAATAAAGACAGTACAAGGTCAATGACTAATTCTTTTCTGGTGTTCTTCACATCACTGGCCCTGTACTGTGTAGGCAGAAAGCCATTCTTAATTCTGGAGCTGCCATCTAACTTGGCATTTTGGAGAATGATACTGAATATTTGCTGTCTAGTGAAACATAAATGTGTATGTATATAGACAGTATATAGTCAATGTCCCCTTCAGTTTTTGGAAAAGTTGTATATTCTGCAGACTGAAGAGCTTCTACAGTGAACTCAACACTTCTATTTCTTAGGTCAGAGATGAAGATATGACCATAGCTGTGCCTGTTGTAACTGGTATTGCTACCATACTTTTATTAGTAGTAAACACCTTTCTCTTTTTTCTACCTCTCTCTCTCACTTCCCTAACAATGTGTACTGCATCCTGAGTGACCACATGTGTTCAATAATTTATTCGGTCTATTCACTGTGTCATATTAAATTCCAAAGTAGCTCTGTTGTAAGGGGTTTTGTCTATGTGTAGTTTTAATCTGCTGTCCATCCACAAGTAAAAGAAAACAATCAAATCTTATACTGCAGTTCTTGCTCATGCTGTACTATGGTGTTGGTGATCAACAAAATAAATGATTGCATTGGTTTCAGATAGAAGATGAATGAAGCACCAACTTAGACTGAGCAAACCAAGTTACTTTCTGTTTTCCCTCTTCTCTCTTTAAAATTTCTAAAAATAAAAACAAACAAGCCTTCTCCCAAAAATAGAACTTGAAATATAAAGATTTAAAATCAGGAAGAAATAAACCCATTTCCTTTGTCTTCCTGACCAGTGTCAGACAGTTGCAATAACAGCAGCAGTTAAGGTAACATTATTCAGATTACTCTGACTACTGGTGAGTGCTGAATCACAGCAGAAAGGAGTTTTTTTACAAAAGTCACCTCATCTAAGAAAGCAAAAATTATATGAGGGAGTATCTTGCACTGAGACAGATGTGGCTTGATGTTGCCAATTAATGTATTGCATTCAAAATACCGTTGGGGAAAAGGAACACACCGTATATGCGAAGCCAATAATTTATTTTTAGTCTAATTAATATTTTAACAGTTTAATAGTCCAAACCATTAGTCCAGTAACAATGATACATTATTGTATAAAATAGCCCAAATTAATGCAGAAAGGCATTGATAATATGAATAATAATAATTTAAAATTGCTATACAGGAAACCTAATAGTCACACTTTTCTCTGGTGTGACATTCATCTCTCCAGTGTCTCTCTATATCCTAAGGTTTAACAGCACCTGTATTTCTTAATTTTCCTGGTTTAACCTTTATTCATATCTATTTCAACAGAGATAGCTTCTTTGGTACCCAGAGTCTCTCTGCCTAATTGTGCAACATTGCATAGCTGAATACCATGCCAAATCTCCTTCCAATACATTTTAGTTTCTGGATATTTCTGTGTATTGGCATTCTTCCTTTAGGTTCTCCAGGTTCTCTTTCTACATTAAGATACTCTGCATGCTGGCTTTGGAGTTTTTAGAAGCAGGAGATCTTTTCTTGTTCTGTGTTCTCTGGGCAGCAGAAAGGAAATTTCAGTCAAAGGGTGAGAAACTTTCAGAAAACAGCTGTTTAATCTGGAGTCATCTTAGTAAATGGAAACCAAGGTTTTCTTAGAATAGCAAGTAAGAAGACAAAGATCTTAAACCTGCTATTTTTAAATCTGTTTATTTAGACTGTGTTTCTTGTTGCATGCATTGTAAAGACCAGGCAAACCCGCAGAGAGCACCCAGTGTTTCCTTTGCTGTCACGTGCAACATGTGAAGGAGGGCAATGCAAAGAGTTCAAAACAAACTGAGAACCCACCTCTTCCACCTTGTCACCTGGGAAGGAAAAGCAGACCTCGTGTCCCTCTGTAGTCAACAGGAAACAGAGTTTTTCCTGTCAGGAGTGTCCTCCTGACCTGGGCAGCCACAGCTGTTGTGTTTGGCATCACAATGACCCCCTTCTGTCCAAGTCCTCCCGCTACCTCCAGTGGGGAAACTGCAGCACCTTGTGCACCCCGACAGTGCCATCTCTCTACCCTCTCCTTCTTGATGAGAGAGTAACTTGAAGGGGTGATGCAAGTTCTGAAAGTTTTATCTCAGCACAGTACTAGATTTCCATTGCCTAAAAGCTAAAATAACAATGTTGTTCATTGCCACTCCAAATAAAACATGTCAGTACTCCAGATAGGCCACCTGCCACTTCTTCTGTCATCAGACTTGACCTGTATGGGTCAGCTCTCAGCCTTTCTCAGTGTTGATATCAGTGCTTAGATACAAACTTTTACTCACTTTCTTTGTTCCAGAAATTAAGATGTTTAGCTTCAAAACCATAGTACAGAGAACACTCATCTGCTTTCCATGAGGTCTCAACTGCTTTATGGAAGGGCATAATTTAAACTACCAATGTATTAATTAGCTAATTTAATTTTTTATAATTGCAGCCCTGTGCCTAAAAGATCAAGGAACTTGGCTGCAATCAATTTAATGCATTCTTAAACAGAGAGCTATTTTTTATTCCTATTCTTCCATTATATGGATCATGGCCAATGTGCTACACAAAATCCATTCTTTTAAGGATTGCTAATGATACAAAATAAGTGATTTTGAAAGACAAAATGGTTGGTGTGATTTTCATTGATTTCGGCAAAACATTCAATCTGGAATCTCATTTGCCTTTCATTCAATTGTGCAAAATATCTCATGATCATCAGATCAAGCTGAAAAATGCATAACAACTTATTTGTTGAAACACAACAAAGGAAAAAATCTGAGTGAGGGAAAAAAACATATGCTCTTCCCATTGGAATCCTATTTCCTTATAAATTTATTAAATGCAGTTATTCTATTAACAAAAAAAATGTTTCAGGTTTAATCTTGGTTGAATTTGGAAGACTTAATCAGTTCCTAGCTGCATATATAAATTGTTTAGAGTACTAATCCTATTTTTTCTTCTGTATGGAAGGGTTTGTTTGTTGTTGTTGTTTTCTTTTCTTTTCTTTTTCAGAGAGCTCTGTGAAGCCCATGGGGTTTCTATTTATGAGGTATAAGTCCAGTGGCTGACATCTTGGAGTTAAGTTACACCTAGAGGGAGGTAAAATCCCTAAAAAGGAGATGAATTCTGTTGATATTTGATGGATAAGAAGGGATGATGTACAGAGGAGACCAGCAAGCGATCTTGAAATATTTATGCTTGAATATTTTTATCATGCTTCAGCATGTGTCTGTTTATAGTTACAAAAATTCCTCTGCCACAAAGTGCAGGAGGTGTATCATAATTACTTTACTTGGTGTCAGCTAATTTTTTGGGTTTACTCAGTTCGCTAGTAATTTCTAGTTTTGTTGGTCACAAATAAAGAAATTCTTTTTTTTTTATTAGTTTTTGTTAAGGTAAAAACTTTTCTACAATGCCACTTTTATTCCTTATACAATCAGAAATAACTGAGGAAGAGAGCCTGTTACCAAAGTATTGCAGTTATCTAGACAGTGGATTAATTTGGAACAGGTAGGCAGAAGAGCTATGAGAGATAAGTGGAACTCAGTAATAGGGCAACAGAAGTGGGGATGAAGCTCCTTCATCACTCAGGTACAAGGAAGGGAGAAACATCTGACCAGCTGAGCTGACAATTAGGACTTCATCATCCACAGCTCCATGAAAACCCTTTTCTAAAGCCTAAGAATCAGTGCATGTTTTAATTCTTGCTCTCCTTTTGAGTCTTTTTTTTTCTCCCCACTTTGATGCCATACTGTTGTGTAAGCAACTTGAATTGGCTATTTAAGTGGGAATTTTAGCTCATTGATCACCTACAGTTTTTTTTCTTTGTCAGGGCACCTAAAATTTGAACCTAACCCATGTTGCTGTCAGCTCCTGGAAGAATACTTACTGACAGTAATACTAAATCTTAGTGTATTTTTACTTGCAACTTAAAAAAACAAGCTACCATATCCTTTTCACAGGCCTGGAACTGAACATTGAAAGACTGAAACTCACAGGAAATAGAGCTTTGTGGTTTTCTTATTTTCCGTATAAATGCACTGTCTTTGTATATCCATGTGTAACCTGCAAGTTCTTTTTTTAACTCTCACACCATGAAAACTCCTCAAGTTCTCAAGCTGCTTTTCTAAGCAATTTAGTAGAGCTTAAGCAGTCCAGTGCTAAATCTGCATATTTCTCAGACTTCACAGATATGCTTAAAACTCAAAATATGCTGTCAAATAGCTTCTGAAAAATCAGTTTACGCACCTGACACAGGGTCAACCTTAACAGACTTGCTGTTTATCTTTACTCTGTTTATATACTTGCCTAGAAATTAGAGCTGGATGTCAAAGGACAAGCTTTTCCTCTTCATGAGGTAATTCAAGCCTAATCTCTCTCACGTAGGGAGAGTTTTCAAATCAAGTTACTGCCCATCCAGGGAGGAAGGCATCCTTCAGTACCAGCCTTCATGCCATCCCACTTCCTACCACGTACTTGAGCTTTAGTTTGCCCACAACACAGTTCACAGTGGACAACAGCCATGTTTCACAATCACCTGAGCTCTTAGGTGCATTTCACATGTAATTAATTGCAAGAGAATAAAACAAATATCTGTTGTAGCAGAATGCAAACTTGAGCATAGGCTTCAAATTCTTTGAGGAGGAAGAGGAAGCTTTAGGGTTTAGGGTAGGGTTTCTTTTGGTTTAAGGGTTTTTTGTTTGTTTGTTTTGTTTGTTTTTCCCAATTTTTCCAGAGAAGCATTGCTTTCTAATTGCAGACTTTAATTCCATAATACTGCTAAGGAAGTATTAGTGTGAATAAAGTATAATGACATATAAAATGACAGTCTGGATGCTAGGGGTGAATCTCATATCATGCCTGGCATCCAAGGGGTTGAAAAACAGACAACCTATAGCTGCTGCTGCTCAGAATTGACTAATTATGTTTAATAGGATAGCAAGGGTCAAAATCATCTTCTGACAACCCTTACAAGTACATGAGGAATAACTCTGTAAATCAGTAGTCTTTAAGACCCTGAGCTGCCAGAAGCTTTTTAGCAGATGAGAAAGAAAGGTGACTTGTCAAGGACTGTTCAGGGAAAAAAAAATATAAACTCTTCTTTGTTATATTCATATTTGTAATAGAATGTTCTTAGTGAAGTATTTATGGGAATAATTGGCCTACCTTTATGGATCAAGAAATTGATGTCAATATTTGTGAGAGGGATGGAATCAGGACATTCAAATATCATTTCTTGAGCAATTGCTGTTCTTATTTTTCCTACATCATATTCAAAGAGGAAATCTATACAGACAACAGGGTCAAACTGAGGCCAGCCTTAAGTTAGCCCTGAGCCACAAGCTTAGAACTTCCTCATCATGCATTGGCAGTCACATCGCTGGGGTGGGAGGCTCTTGTTTGCAAAGCTGGACCTTTCTCAGAAGTGTACTTTTGGTGACCATTTTTTGCTTTTTCAGTCTTATCCCCGTTTCTAGGCAGTGTAATATGTAAGGAAAGGTACTAAAGGGCCGAATAAAAACATGGTGATCTGGAACTGTAGATAGTGGGCTTCTGGGCTGAAAGCCTGTAAGAAAATCCCCATCACCCTGCAGGAAGGGTTGAAGAGGCATTAAAACCAGTTTGGTCAAAATCCATAGCTGGAAGTTTAACCTAGATTTAGAATTGAATTTATAACCTCTAAATGGTGACCTGGCTTAGTGGGTTAAAGTATAAAAACTTCATGTGTAAGAGTCCTAGAGCAGTGATAATATGATATAGTTGTGCAGCTGCACTTCCATCTAGATGTTGAATAATGTTATTTTTCAAAGTGCCATTAATCATCAGGCTCAGTTTGTTGCAGTAGCTTTTTGTGTGAACCTCTTCCCTGCAAAAATCAGTGAATGAACATGTCCTCAATTGCTACTAAGATCTGCTTAATAATTTTTTCTTGTAAAGTACTTGCTGTCAAGCTGCTGTGACACACTCTTTTTTTTTTTTTCTTTTCAGTCCTTTCACCCTTACAAAGAAAATTCAGCCTTTCTTTTTCAAAAATTTGCGATGGAAATGGTGTAAGCAGACATGGCACACACATGGAGGCACAAGAAAACAAAGCATATGTTTAGATTGGAGGATTTTCCTTGAATAAAATAGAGATTTCTGGGGGCTAAATGATGTTCTTTTTTTTTATAAATCTTGTACTTAACTTTCCATTGATATTTTGGACATAGTTGGATTTTATTTATGGCTCTGACAACATTTCAACATGGTTTTTTGCACTACATATTGTTCATCATTTAGCTGTGAGTATTACTGCTGGGTAAATAGCATATGTCATACAGGAGGTAATAAAAGGTAAAATTCTATCTGTTGGTCAGTAAAAAACCCCAAAACTTTTGCAAAAAGTTGGGAAATTATGGGTTCGTGAAATTGTGTGATCCTTTTGTGGGCTTGAGGAAACTGTGGTCATAGATATTTTAGTTTTTTGACCAATGTTTTGTAGTGCAGTAATCATTTAAACTGGAGAAATCTTAATTTTATTTTTTAATACATATATATCAATGAAAATGTGTAGTCAGTTTAATTTTACTTTTTCACTTTTGTAGAACATTGTTTATATACAGAGCTGTTAATGATAATAATATCCAACTATTTTTCTCCCATAGAAGATAATAATTTTGAAATGATCATCATACAAATGTAGAATTATGCTGATATTAAACAATTTAAACCTACCTTTGACCAAGAGAAGAAATTCAGCTTTGATTAGGCAATGCTCCTTTAATTGAAAAGAAGTATGCATCATCTTTTTTAGTATTAACTTTCATGTTTTGTTATTTCATCTGAAAGACTTTTGTATGGGAATTAGACTTCCCTTTCTAGTTGAACAAATGCTAATAAAAGTGTTCTACAATCACTCACTAAATTTTTAACTGAGGTCACTTTACTTATTTTTGCACCCCGAATGTCATTTTCGCCTCCAAGCATCCCGACAAGCAGGGTTACTGGAATGAATATTTCCAAAAGAAGCAAATATCACATTTGAAAACTTTGTTTTAAGTTTTCTTTCAGCAGTAATCACTAAGGATGACGATTAATAGGGGAGCACATGTACATCAAAGGTAAACCTCAAATGCACGGGTCCAATTTCGTATCAATCAATTCTAGTGACCTTCTTCTATCCAAACTACTACACAGCTCCTGATCTGCCACTTGGCATCTGTGACACTCCCCCCCAGCAGAGTCATCATGTTATTGGCTTGAGGATAGTGAGTGAAAAAAAAAGGTGTAAAAACTTACAAAAGGTAAGTTTACTAGATGTTAGACTGAGAGGTAGGGCTGCAAGGGGTGCTGTGCTCATACAACTTAAATTTACAACTACTTCTGCAAACAAGTACACTTCTCACTTCCAGTGGGTTCAGCACATCAGAACAAGGTCCATACACAGAGATGTTTCCTTCTGGCTCATTAATGTTGGGCTCTGAAATGTCATCTGCCTTAGGCAAATTTTTTTGTGGACTGTATGAAGTGTTTTTTTCTGAGCCGTCTTTAGTGCAGCAGTATCATTTTGAATATGTCTGGTTGTTTCCAACTTGTTGCTTCATATCAACATCCAATAGAATAAAATTGCACCAAAGCTCTTCCTTTAAAATTAAATAACCTAAAAAATATGATTTTGAGAGGGGAAAACCCAAAAAACAAAGTGTATATTGTTTTATGTTTGCTGTTTTATATTTGTGACAAATTTTTTGTCCTTCAGTGTGCAGTCATATAAAAAATAGACTTTCAACTTAATCTGTTTCATTGATATTGGACTTCAGATTGTTCTATTGCAAAGGGAAAACTAGATACAGTAAAGGTATGTGTTATGAAATGGGATGAAACAAAATAAAAGTGCTACTAAAAATGGTGTTTGAGAGTTATAATTTATATTCTTTCTGTTTAAGTTTTGAATGTTTGCCATATAAAAGCGCTGTGTTCTGTGAACTATATCAGGAGAAAGATGGAGCAGAAGATGGTTCAGTGGACATGTGTTAAATTTCTGTTTTGAACTGAATATCTGTGATGACCCATTGTACCAATTTTTCTGTAAACTATTTCTTATATAATGACATAAGCATACGTTTCTAAAAAGAAAAGATTCTAACATCTGGTGAATAACTTAATTTGCATATGTTTTACTCTTTGTTTAAAAAGAGTTTCTCCAAGTGAATTAAGGTTTTGTACTGGGAGGTAGTGTACTATTTTTCTGTCTTTCCTTCTCTCTGAGTTGAAATGTGTTGGCTTTTTTTTTTTTCCTTTGCCATTCAGGACTGTATTTTATCCTCAAGAGTCATTGACTTTATTGTTATATTTGGTTTCACATTTTATGTTTTAAAAGTGTTTTCAGCTTCATCTACGGAGAACTTTTTACTGCTTAACTCTAACTGATGATAAAAGCTACTACATGCAGAGAAGGATGGATTCCCCCAGTTGTCATTATGAGAGATCATTGTGATTTAAAATTAAATTTAGGAGGTAGAATGAGATTAAATAGAAAGCTCAAGTAGAAAATTTAAGAGAATTCCATCTAAATACTGGCATGCTTTTAAATTATAATAAAGGACTTACTGTTATATTCTACAGACCCAGTCACAAATTTCAGGAATACTTTAAGAAAGTAGTGTAATCATTCAAAAGGAATAGACCCACTGAGCCAAAGAAAGAAATTATTCAAAAGGCAATAACAGAAGATAGGAAAAAAAATAAAATCTTTTAGAGTTGTGATATAATACCAAAGATTTTTGTGTGTTCTTTGTTCAGTCAGATAATTGATCTCTATCCCAATATCAAAGTTGCAACCAAATTTAGGTAGTTTGCTGAGGCTGTATCACTAGTTCTGACTGGGTCAGCGCAGCAGATTTTGGGTCATCGTAGCCATGTTTTAAGCTAGAAAACTCCTATTTCCTAAGGTGACATACAAATGTCATACCTCATTCAATTCTATATGTTAATCCACAGGGAGGATCTTCAGAAATGTTTCTTTTTTTTACTTGAGATTATGTGATTTCTTTCTCTAATTTGGGTCATCAAGGAAGAAAACTATCTTTCAGCTTCTGGAACAGGGCTCTAAGGCGTAAAGTTGATACTGAAACATTTACCACAGTATTCTACCAAAACCTCCTGGCAGAATAGGCCTCTCAACTTTCTGTGACTAAGAAATACTTGACCATGTCTTGTGTAAACATGAATGACTTGTTTCACCAACTAGGCTTTTACTCCTCTTCCTTTTTCACTGAGGGTTTCTCTGTTGGGCACAACACCACAAAGGAATTAGTTGGTATCTAGCCACCTGCTTGAATGCAGTAAACCCAGAGGGTTTTCAAACATCTTGATTCCAAGCCTCCTGCTCTTGGAATTGAGCAATCCAGCAGCTCACATCCCTTAAAGAAAAAGCCTGTAACAACTTGTCTGCTGGCATCAGCCACAGGTGTCTATAAAGCACGGACTGATGTACAGCAGCAGGATGGGCTGGCAGTGCATGTGCTCTAAGTGCCTGCACTACAAGAAGATCTTTGTTTACTGGGAGTTGACAAGAGTTTGGGTTTATCTCCTGCTGAGGTCCCTAATTCAGCCAGATCCTGCTCACCTCTGTCCAGCCTATCAGTTGTAGATGTTAGGTGATCTAAACTAAAAGTTGAACCTATTTTGATACAGACACAGACCTTGAAGTTGCTTATCCTCTAGTAAAATATACACCTCTGGAATTAACAGTTCCCTAAAATGTACAGAAAGTCTCCTAAAAAGTGGTTGGGTTTTGTTTGTTGGTTTGTTTTGTTTTGTTTTTTAAGAAAACAGGTTACAATTTTCAGGATTATCACAGGCCTCTTATGCAGGGGTGAGAGAGGAAATAACATCCTGCCTAAACTTTGCATCAAAAAACTCTAAGGTGGCTCATTCAAAAATGAAGCAAGAGTTCATGTCTTCTGATTTCAGAGAAAAGGCTCAGCAGCTGTGATCCTTCTTGGAAGGGTTGTATGATCACGCTATGTTGCACAGATGGGTTCTGTTGGAAAGGTAGCAAGGCATCCCTTCCTCTTTCTTGCTTCCCAAAATCTGGACTTGACCCATACTTCCTGTTGATCCAAGCTGTGCTTTAAAAGGGCCAACTGGGAAACAGGGCTCAATTACTTTCTCTTCCTGAAGAGAGTTCAGTCTGCATCTCCCAAAGTGTCTATAACCTGATCTGGGTCGGGAGTGCTCTCATTTCTTTCTGCTGTAGCTGTTTCATGGTGTGTTTAACCTTTTACTGAACATGTGACTTAGAATGGGCAAGAGCATAAGGTGATGAAGAAATAAGAATGAAGATGTTATTTTGTGCTTGGAACCTTACTTGAGAAATGGGTATTAGTACAAGAAATGATGGTGAGTATTTAATTTCTCCTGAAAAGGCCATTTGCCGTAATTCTCAGAAGTTAAAGATCGGTAGATCTACCCTAATTGATAGAGATGTCCTAGCTGCAGTAGGAAAGGCCACTGAATAATTTAGATAATCTGAGCAATCTGGAGTTTTACTGGACGAAGCAGTAGATTCCACTTCAGTATTTAAACTGCAGGTTAAAAGAAACAAACAAAATGCCAAAGTTCCTTAATGTGACAGAAGAATCAGACCCTAGAATATTCTATTATTATATGTTTCACCTGTAAATTTAGAAGTGCATGACTTTTCCCTGTTTGATTAACCAGCTACTTTTCTGAAGCTAAGTTATTAGCAAGGCAGTAGCTTCAGAGGTTGCAGTTGTTACTTTTGGGAAATGGGATCTTGGTTTTTTTGTTGACTATGACACTTAGATGTCATATTTTGCTCTACTTATGCAAGTCAACTCTGTATAGACTTCAAACTTCAATACTTAGTTTTGTGAGGGGTATCTCTAAGGGTACAGATAGCTTTCTCCTCTGTTATGCTCTTCCTCAAATCCATTGAAACTTGCTACAGGATCATTTGGAGCTTGTACTTCATACCTTTTCTCATGCAAATGGTGTAATTCTCAATTCTGTGTGCAATGGGGCTGAGCTTTGGGAAAACCTTCTTCTGGAGCTAAGTGAAAAGGCCTCCACCAGCCCAAGGGTTTTGCATGAACGAGCATTTAATGATTGAATCCAACAGGATTATTCCTATGAATAAGGACTACAGAATCTGAACCCTGAATACTTTATAGTGAGGACTTCATCTTTTGTATTCTGTGAAGTGCTGTTCATATCTATTGTCCTCTGGGAAACAGTATTCTCCTGTAATAGCCTGACCCTCTTTTGAACTGTCTATATGTTTTGGATATATTAAGTGTTCTGTGACTTATCTATTGTTCTGCTTTCCAAATTCTTCTCAGCTGGGGACAAATTACCATTTTTAATCAGAAACTTTATTTGTTTATTTTTAATTCTTGCTGGTAGTTTTGTAAAGTGATCATGAACACTGTCTTAATTGTGCAAGGGAGCTATTTTTTAGACTGCAATATTAAATTATCTTTCCCTAAAAGAGCTATTACATTAACAGTCTAATATGCTAACTGGAAATTTGTTATGGTTTGTTTGAGGGTTTTTATTTTATTTTTTAGTCTCTCCGCTGTCGTAGTTCCCTCTTTTTTGGTTTTTAGAGGTAATGTAAGACATTAACATTTAATAACATTTAATGCTGTGCCTACAGAATGACAAATTTACTGTATTCTTAGAATTACTGATGTTCAGTGTCCATACATGATCCCACTAATCTCAGTTCATTCTGCCATAGAAGAATACTTTGATATAACTCTAAACACCTATTCAAATGAAATCATAATTGCCCTTTTCTTATATTATTCTTTTATGTCTTGTCAAACTTTCCTTCTTTGCTTTTGCCCCTCTCTGTAGGTTACTGCAGGTTACTCTGTAGGTCTCTGCAGTGTCTTTACCTTGCTTGCTCACATTTGCCTCTGAACAATCAGATGGAACATTACTACGAGCCCTGTATTCCAAATCCCTCAATGACAGCCAGTGTTTTCATTACTTATGTATTCACTTTTATGATGAGGTATTCTACAATCATAACAAATTGAGTGACATACAGTATGCAGATATTTGTTTGCTCTTTGACTAGTTGCAGAGAAACAGCTTGTACTAGAAAAACAAAATATGTAATCCTGAATTACTGCAACACTGTCAAGCTAAAGGGGCCACAGTTTATTGAATTTTGTCTCTGAATGCTGTTGTAAAGGTTGTCATTAAGCTTCCATGATGTTTTTTTAATTGATATTTGTGGGGAATTTTTTTTTTTAAAGTTTGACTTGATCTAATATTATACATTTCATAATCCATCTTAATTATTAATGTATGAATCTTCTTTTCAGAAAAAGTTAAATTGAAGGGTTTTTATAAGTTTTTTGAGCAATTGGAGGATTTGGTTTGTTTGTTGTTTGGGGTTTTTGTTTGTTTTGTTTTAATCTAAGTCCAAAAATCAATATTTTATAACATTTTCTCTTCCCCTAATCAGTACCCTTGGTGGTTCCAAGAAAGAAATTTCCAGTTTTGGAGTATACTTAGTCTTTCTGGTCAAAAGGAAGTTTATAACCAATCTCCTTTTTCTCATTTTTTTCCCTCTATTTTGTTTTCTTTGCAACAAGAAAGTCTCCTCATGTCTCCCTGCTGATAGCTCCCCACCTTTTGCTGTTCCTACATTGACTGGAATTCTTACCGATTTCATACCACTGTAAAAATGAGGAATAGTGTTCTGATATAGAAATTCTAATTGTAGAGGTTTAATTTTTGGAAGCTACATTTTGTGCCAGCAATTTTATCTTTCAAATCCACAAAGAGAAGATTTCTTAGATGAGTTGAGTGATGTTCCTGTTACAATGCTCCTGCAGGTTACCAAAGCAGGAATAGCATGTACAGCAAGAAATACAGACGCTAATCACATACGGGTGTTTGTTCTGGAAAGCAAATCTCCTGCACATCAAAAAAAACCCCAGTCAACAAATTCACTCACAATGGAGCAGGATTAAGACAAAGTTTGGCACTTCACAAGCATGTGGCAATAAAATTACTTTCAGATGGCACAGAGGAGATTCACAAAGCTTATGTGAGGTAACTTAGACGGGACAGACAAAAGAGATCAAGGATCCAAAGGAAGATAAGGAAAAGAAAAGGATCGATACAAATCTACATAGAAATTATCTGCTATGGGAATAAATCAGGTGTGAGAGAGAAATACCACGGAGGGAGGTAAAAGTGATACCAGTGCTAAACTGGATCCTTTTCTATTTAGATTTCTAGCCTGCCTTTTGATTTAGAACTGTAATCCACTCCCTGCTAAGCACCAAGAAAGTTCCCTCTGTTCTTCTCTCACCACTGTATTAGACTTTTTTTTCTGCATGTGGTCTGTCATTTATCAGCTTTCTGACTGATATTTGAAGATATTTTCCTTCCATGAGAATCTGAAATATTTGGATATTTGTGGATATACCTTTGTGAGGAGAAAGGATGGGGTCAGAGATAGAGGTTGATTTATATTAAAAAGGCCAGTATTTGACAACATAAATTTCAAAAGAAATCTGAAAAATATAATTAGTTTCTCATAATTTCTTATTTTTTAAATTTTTTTCCTTCCATTCCCATTGCATCCAGCATCTTACACTTTCTCCTAGCAAATGATTAGCATAAGTAGTGCTTAACTTCTCAAACAAGCTGACTCTCAGGTGACTGTGTCCACTGGCACAGCACACAAGCAAACACATGCTGTAGAACTGACATCCAAACAATCAGACAAGTTATCTTTGTTGGCAATTGCTCCTGCCTCAGCACATCTCTTGTCCCCTTGGATTATCTCATCTGTAGCTGCTTCAGCTCTGTTTTCGTGTCATCCTTTTTCCTACTGCAATGGTTCCTCTTCAACAACTGAACTCTATCCTTCATGAATTCCATCTCAATGTCTGCTTTGGAACAAGATCCTCTACTTACAGTATTTAATCAGTGTCTTCAAGATGTACCAAACTGCTCTTGCATGTCATCATGATTTTTTTTTTTAAGCTTTCTGCACATAAAACCAAAAGATAATGGTCTTTCAACACAGAGTGGAAGTAGGCAGTACAGAGAAATTAATTGCTTCTTATGAACTTTTGATAATGGCATATGTCAGTGTCCTTTGAAACATGGTGTCTGAATTTTGGGGTCAGGAAAACACTCAGGATTCAGAAAGATGGCAATAGCAGAGGCAAGACCTGTAACGAAACTGCAGTAAAGTTATAGCAGAATAGAAATTGTAACTTCCAAATCAACTGCTACACTTGCAGTTCATGTGAAAATCAGACTTCTTTGGATTCAAATTCCTTTGTAAAATTCATCACTTCTGTATGTTGCTAGAGCTACTACATAAATCAAAGGATAAGAGAGGATAATGGGATGTCTTGCTCTGACTCTGTCTACAAAAATCTGGAGTCAGAACTGCTTTGCCAGTCTGCCTCATGGCCACATTGTCATGCAGTTTTCTACAGGTGAAATTCTTTTCAAAACAAGAGGTTATTTTAATTTTTTTTGAGTTTTTGCTTCTTTGTCTAGCCACATGTATTATTTTGGGCTATATCCAGCGAGAGTTTTTCTCACCCAGTTGGTAACATTCTCAGGTCTCCTGTATCTGTGTCCAAGGCTGAGGTTTTCAAACTGCTAAGTACACATCTGAGCGTACTCTGTGATGCATTTTTAATGTTAAGATTCCTCAATGAACAGGACAAAGTTTTCCCTCATCTCCTTCCTTTCAAAGATATTCTCAAGATACACTTAAGGCATCATGCAACATACAACATGAATTGCTTTTATCTTTTATATAACCTGAGGAAACACACAATCCTATTGCTTCCTCCTCTGCAAACCTGACCTTGGATGTGGGGCATTTTCTTCTCAGGTGTGTTCCCATTGCCAAGCCATTTTGAATATTCTTATTGTAATAAGGACTTTATTTTCTTATGGAACCAAGACATGCTGGTTGTGGTGCTGGAAGGAAAAAGTATCTTGATTTCTGTCTTATATGAAGAAAAAGTAGATGTATTTTCTGAAAATGCCAGGAAAAAAAATAATTTTAAACCAACACCTTTGAAATCCCTCTTAGAAAGGTTTTTGTATTGTTTGATGGATTATTTTATGAAAAAATAAAAGTTGTTTAAATGACTTCTTGGTTGAAAGGGGCACCCCATATTAAAAGTTTTGTGTCTCTAGTATGGTTATTACTACATGTTATTGTCATATTATTGTCATATTACTATTGTAATATGTCATATGACTATGACATATTACTATGTCATATGTCATATTTGGCTTTGTATCTTAATTCCTTTATCCCAACCAGCAATATGCTAAACTCTAGAAATGCCAGCAGGAGAGCAAAAAATTGCTCTATACTTGATAATTTTTTTTTTTCATTTTTATCCTTCACCTATGTGTAAGAAAAAAAGTCTGTTGATCAAAGGTAGGATTAGCACTTGATTCCAGAAGTAATCTTTTTTTCTAATTTAAAACAGGAGTTTGGAATGTTGCTTCAATTCTTCAGGAATGCAAGGTAGCTTCCCGGCAATGAGCAAAACCTCTGTAGTTCAATGCAGACAAAATGAATAAATGTGGATAATTCAGAGACCTTTTGAGTTGACCCTTTTTTGCTCTCTGCAGGAATACTAATGCTCATATTCATAGTGTATGATCCTGCCCTTCCCTCTTGTTTCCTCTCAGCTCCTGGTGGCTTCAGACGGTACCAGCTGTCTGTTCCCCTTTCCCTAATCTGTCGGTATTTTTGTTTTGTTGTACTGAAGTAATCTGTACTAAAGTAAAAGTGATGCTCCGAGCTATAGGAGAGTGTGTGCATGTGTGTAATTCTGTTTTATTTCACACAGTGCTCTGTTTGCAGTAGAGGGTGTCAGTGATAATTGTCATTGTCCACTCACCTGGAAGTCTTTTAGAAGTGATATATCACTTTTAAAAGAGTTATCCTTTGTGAGGGATATTTACACCTGCCAACTAACTGGATGACTATTGTGACAACTCCTCAGTTGTTTCAAATACAGTGTCCTTAAGAACTTTACTAAAACAATCAGGGTAAGGAAAGTTATAGATTGCCATAGGTGCATAGGTTATCTTTTCACAACAACCAGTGAAAACTGAACTGGACATCGCACCCACCTTGGAAGAAACTCTTAAGGCCATACAGCAGGTGAAAACTGGCAAGGCAGCCGGGGTTGACGGAATTCCACCTGAAATCTGGAAGCATGGTGGCCAAGCACTCCATGCTAAGTTCCATGAGTTTCTAGGGGGTTGTTGGGAATGAGGTGAACTACCATGAGACCTCCGTGACGCAGTCATCATCACCTTACACAAGAAGAAAGGAGATAAATCAGATTGTTCAAACTACCGAGGCATTACTCTGCTCTCCATTGCTGGCAAAATCCTTGCAAGAATTCTTCTGAACAGGTTAATACTGGCCACAGCAGAAGAACTTCTACCTGAGAGCCAATGCGGTTTCAGAGCCAATAGGATACCACAGACATGGTATTCGTGCTCAGACAACTGCAAGAGAAATGCAGGGAACAGAACAGAGCACTTTATGTAACCTTTGTCGATCTTACCAAAGCTTTTGATACTGTGAGCAGAAAAGGTCTATGGCAGATTCTGGAACGCTTAGGGTGTCCACCCAAGTTCCTTAAAATGATCATTCTGCTCCATGAGGACCAGTG
>VYXB01009182.1:151664-198709 GCA_013397135.1 Pachyramphus minor | reverse complement strand
AAAAAAAAAAAAAAAAAAGGCAAGATATGTTTTTAGGAAATAGCTGCTGTACTTCATTACATGATGACCGGGTTTGGGATTGGGGAAAGAACAATCTTTTTGCACCATGATTTATAGAGTGCTATTTTCAGCTATACCCAGGATCTTTTAAATTCTCCTGGCATCAGGATCTGTTTCTCTCTGCCTGTGGTGTTTAGCACTAACCCCTTGTTGTCAGGATAGAATAGCAGGCAAAAGGCTCCTTCAGACCAACCCTTCTGCCGAACTACAGCGAAGCTACAAGTGACTCTGCTGCAGATGCTGCAACCAAGTGTGCTGTGACACATCTCCCAGAGACAACAAATTCGCCTTTGTGCTATTTGGAAGGTTTCCATCACACTCCCACATGGGAGAAGTGCCCCCGACTCAAACTTCGGACTGCAGTGCCTGGAGAGGCAGCAGGACCTCCTGCTTTCGTGCTGTTTTCGTTTTGTTCTCTCTGAGTCTGCTTTTAATACACTTTCTATTCTATTCTATGTTAAATTGTTTCCCTCCCTAGGAATTTTCTCCCAACTACCTGTGTTCTACTCTAATTACTAGGTGCAATTAGAAATAATTCTGCTTCTGTCTATAGATTCTGCAGTTTGACAGCGGAATCTGATTTGGACCAAATTCAGCTGTGGTTTTCTATCTAGCAAACTGGGTATTTGCTCTGGGAAGGTAAGTTGGATACCTGTAGGATATGCCTGTTTAAAGCAATACTCAGCACCAAAACAGTACTGTAATCATTCATTAGGAATTAATACAGTGACTGGAAAGGGAAAATCACTTTTCTGCATTCTCCACTTTAGATTTGTGCAAAGATTGCACCAGAAATAACCAAAGAAGTCCCGCCACAAGATCAAATTCGGACTTGTCTCATAGAAACAAAGGGTAGGAGAATAAAACTGTTTGCTTTAGAATGACTGTTGGAATAGCTGCCCTTAAGACTTACTAAAAAATTCAGTTCCAAATAGTGTATTTTGACATCCAAGCTGTGTGCCCCAGTGTTTCAAACCATACACTAGATAAATTATTAAACCTATGTGGGCTGCTTATTTCCATTTCAAATAAAATACAAATCAAATATGACATTTAAAACTTTCCTATAATGTCTATAAAGAGTGCTAAGAAGAGCATAAACTTGTAAAAGAGGCTTATTCAGTGCTTATAAGACTGACCTGTCAATAGTGGAAGTCATTAAAAATACAGATCTTTCCATATGATGATTCAGGAGAATATTTGTGGCTTAAAATGTTGAAAGGTTAACACTGATGATAAAGCTAATGTTTGTCTCATTTCTTCTGGCATTCTTCTTCCAAATCCCTTTGACCAGTGAAGTCTTTTGTGACACAGCCCCTCAGATGTTTAGTTTGCTTATATTTGTGTTAGACTGTGGATTTTGGTGTGCTGCAGCTTTTAGTAATGTAAAGACAAGCTGACTCCTCTGCTCCTTTCTGTAACAAAACAAAAGACAATATCTGTTAGGAGTTCTGTTACTGTTTTCAGACCTTTTTATCTAATGAAAGACAATTTGCAATAAAACAGGCCTTGAGTGTCTGTAGTTTGAGATTCATCCTGTTTAAGTAATAAGTATGTAAATAAGTCATGGGTGAGGTCTTCTAGACACTGATGGGCACAGTTTCTATGTGTGCTGTGATAATATATTTAGAAGTTACTAAGAATGTCCAGAGCTCTACAGTAAGAGGTAAGATTCACTAGCTCATCAGAGCAGGGAAAATGAAGAATAAAGAGTAAATTCATGCCATACTAACTCAGCTATTCTGAATGCTCTCTGGATAAAATTCTTCTGGCACTGGAATCAGGGCAGTCCAACACTTTGTTTAGGTATATAACGACAAGTGCCTAAAATATATATATATGGCTGTTACAGTGCCATAACTTTTACTTTACAATGAATATAAATTGACTATTTTAACTTCACTGATGTTTAAAAACTTATAAACATTTTGATCCTTCAGTATAGGCTTAGAAAAAGCTCTATTTGTAGAATTCAGCAAATCTAAGCTAGGTCATTAACTTTTATCAATACTGAGATTTATGATAGTTTGGGGGTTTTATGAGGTTTGTAATAGTTGTTTTAAAGTGATTAAATTTTAGAAATCCACAACAAGGGAGCTGAATATATGGAGGCAAGGACAAAATATTTGCCTGAGATTTTCCTTCCTGGGTGTTCAGTTTGGTTGCCCCAGCTGGACTATCTGAAGTAAGCTAAAATTTTCCATGTCCAAGTGCTTTCCCTATGTCCCTGAATGAAATATAAATCACACCAGACCAGGTAAGAGATGTGCTTTTGGTTCCCCTTTCATGAAAAACTAGCTAAATAGACAGCTGTAAGCAGAGCACAACCTGAAATTTCCAAGACTGTTTCAAAGAATAGCTCTAACTGCCAAACTTGTAGCAATGTTTCAGGTACGTACATAAAATACATGGTGAAGTTCTCATCTAAAATGAAAGTTTTTTGTTGTGTTGCTGGAGGAAAATGTAAAAACTTTAGGAACTGATGAAAATGGACAGGGACATTATCTATTAAATGTTTGTAACATGGCTGGTCAAAAGTATTTAATTGAAAGTAATTTCCAGCAGAAAATTAGTTTTTACTGAATTTTCTGGAGTACTAGATTGCTGTTTTACTGTTTAAAACTTTCAGGATTAGCATTAAAAACAAACAAACAAACAAAAAAACCAAACAAACAAAAACAAACAAACAAAAAAAAACCACAAACACCAAAAACCCCAGACAAAATCTCCAGAACACAATTTCTCCCCTGTCCTCTTTTTGCTTACTAACATGCAGAGACAATAAACAATTAGTTGATGAAATTTTGGCATATGTCAATATTTTTTCCCTGTGATTTTCTTACAGCTACTGTTTTGCTTAGTTTTTTGACTTAACATAGTTTTTCATCAACTCTGGCTGATTACTGCTAAAAAAAAATAATAAATTGAAGACAATTTGTCTCCAGTCTTGACCATTTATTTGCAAACCCACTGGTATGGAAAAAGCGTCTCTTGCAAAAATGGAAGGGAGAAGCTTGTTCACCATGTACATGATGAATAAAGTAAGAAATTAATTGTATTAGATTCCAGCACAGAAGAACATGGTTCAGATACCGTGAAGATTTTGATGATAAAGATATAGAAAGCAACAGAATAAATTGCTGGGGAAAACTGTAGCTGCCATCATGGGACACCTTTATTAATAGGTTCGATAAACATCAGCCAGGAATAACAAAGATAAAATTGACCTTGTGTGAGGCAAAATGCCAAACTAGACTTCTTGAGGTACTTTACAGACTTACTTTTCCATGAGTCTATCCCTGTAGGTGTGGATGTGTCATGAGTAGTTTCACAGCTGTCAGTGGGACATCTTGGAAATGCTAACCTCTTATGAAAGACTCTCTGTGGTCAGAATATTCACAATCTGCCACAATCAAAAAGATGAAAAAGTCTATATTTTAGTAGCACTCTGTTTTCTGCTTTTTGGGTTGTTTACCATCTGTTCTCTGGCATAAGTTGTTCCACTTATATTTTATAGTATGAAGAGATAAATGTCTCTTACTGGGTATGAGAAAAGGTCACATTCCTTGGAAAATTCACATTGCTTCTAAAGTTGCATTTTTTTATATAAAAAGAATATCCAGCAGAAGGTAAGTGTAAACAAACACATTCACAATCATTATATAGTCTATTTTGAAAAAAAATAAATGAAATTTAGAAAGCTTTGAGGTGTCTCAGGATTTCTGTGTTTCAGTTTCCTCCGACTTTGCTACTCACTAGGGAGCTAAGAAACTAAAACCTTAGAGGAACACAAGAGTTATCCAGAAACCCTGAAGCACAGGAGTCCTCAGAGCCACCTAATTGTCTGAGTCACGCTCTCCAATGACCTGGTGTGGTGAGAATGGGCTGCTGGCACCATCCCCTGCTTGCTCTTATCACAGGTTTATTGAGTCTGTTCTCATAATTTTCATAATTTCACATTTTTCAGTCAAAATCTGCTTTTAATTGGAAAACAGGCAAACTGGTTTGTATTTAGTGTTTAAAACCATGCATGGAAACCTTCTAAAAGAAGATTATAAGGAAAATCAAAGCTGAAAAAAACCTCCCTACAAACTAAAACTGACATCTATTTGCCTACAAAATCAAACTTATTTCATATACTAGGCCTGCTTCATAATTCTGCCAATTTTTATGGGCTTGCAGTTACATGTTTCTGGGCATTTTCAAATTTTGCTTCTCCGTTGCTGTGTGGAAAATCCATGCCAGCAACACATGAATTGACTA
Source organism: Pachyramphus minor (assembly GCA_013397135.1). Taxonomy (NCBI): domain Eukaryota; kingdom Metazoa; phylum Chordata; class Aves; order Passeriformes; family Tyrannidae; genus Pachyramphus; species Pachyramphus minor. Next base: position 194,386 of record VYXB01009182.1, on the reverse strand, counting down.
ACAAACTGAGTGTGTGCTGGAAACAGGTTTTTCATCAATACACAGTGTACTGCCAAATGTAAAACTGTCGAACAAATGGAAAAAATAGTCAAGAATTATTGTTTTATCTCTTGTAGTTCGTGCAGTTTCAGTTGTTCCTTTCAGTTGTTGCAGGTAAACTGTTTTCAGGCAGAAATTATTCTAATTTGCAGCCTTTTTTTCAATAGTACATGAATTTTTAACCCAGTGAAAATTACACAATTAATTTCAAATTATAAACAGCCAATGTGAATTCACTAAAGAGTAAGTTGACTAATTTTCTTTAGTCCTGGTATTTTCTTCATACTTGGGTTGTTGTTATAATATTTTCATTGTGTTGGTAAAGAACAATTGGATGACATAAATATAAAGTGCTTAAATATTTATGATGTGGTGTTTATCTTAGTTATTGCTATTGCATGAAAGTAAGAACCTAGTCCACTGTATTTTGATAAAAGCAGAACCCTGCTTATTCTGAGCAAGGAAGAAATTTCTTGGATGGGAGACTATGTGGAAATTCATTCAAAAACAAAAAGGGAAGGAGATAGTGAAAGGTCACAACACAAAAGATAAATTGCCTGTATTTAAAACAGAGAGAAGGAATCTGAAAATCCTCTATACAACTGTATTCTGACATTAAATTAAGTCTGACTTGCAGGTTTATTCTCAATTCCTGCTTTACGGAAATAGTTCTGTTTTTCTTCACTGGATACTCAGAACAGGATCTTCATTTCCTTCTCTTCTTTCAGTCTGAAGCTCAGTGACTGTGACTGCTAATTTTGACTACCTTGACACATTCCAGCTGATTTTTTTTACCAGGTTTAGCTATTATAGTACACCTGAGACATCCAATTTTAAACTCCTCATATGCCACAAGGTGAATTTAGGGTCTGTGATTCAGGTTTTTTCTGTGTACCCAAATTCACATCTGTTTATGCACTCTTGGGATGACTTTTGAATGGTATGCTCAGTATGATTTTTGGTGAGTTTATCTATCTCAACATCCTTACAGGGTGCTTTGCATAATGCAAATTCTGTTTACTTATTCTCAGATTACAGCTACTGTTCTCATATATTGGGCTCTCACATGCTGGTTCCTTTCTGTCCTACAGCTTTCCTAGCTATAATATTTTGGTTTTCATTTAGATTTTTCAGGTATTTTTTACCCTAAATTCTGTTGCTCCTCAGTGCTTTATGGTACTTATCTACTGATTTATCCTATAATGATTTCTTCTTACAGACCTTCTCAAGGAGTGTCTATACTGTAGTATAGCCCTGTAATCCAATATATGCTCTTTGAAACACCTAGGTAGTTTGCATACACAGTGCTATTATTATTTCTTTTTTTCTGTGTTTTGATTCTATAAATTTGCTCGTACAAATGGGAAAGGAAAGAGAGATTAAATTACTTAAAAACCACCGAATTTGTAAACAAGTTCAACCAAATTCTTATTTTTTTTTTTAACTGTACAAATACTTTGATGGACAGGCAATAGTTCTACAGACTTTCTAAAGAAAGGACCCAGCTCACACATGTCGGTGCACAAACAGCTGGGATGTGTTAATACGGGTACAAGTTTGTTGTTCAATGTTTGTGTTTAAGCGTGTAGTGCCTAAGGTTGAATGTGCTCCATAGAGATATCTTTCCATTCTTTACCACTGTCATTCCCAGACTCCCTTTCATCAAATTCATAGTGTTGTACAAATCCTTGTAATCATTCAATAATTAAATCATTGCTCAAATATTTCAGTCAAACCACTTTGTTTACTCTGGTGAAAATAATGTTTTAGGTCTGGTTTTGCCACTGGATGGGTTCCCATCTCACCAATCTCACCTGAGCAGTCTCAGCCATGGATGCTCTTCTGGCTTGAATATGTAGATGGTATGGGTGAGGATGAAAGCAGGTCTTTCTTGAAGTTAGTTTCTATTCATTATAGAAATAGACTTCTTCAAACCCTGGAACCCATTTTGTTATTTTTCTCCAGCTGGTTGACAGGCAGTGTGACTATAGTCCTCTCGCTGCCCTTTTATCTCATTCCTCCTAAGAGTGCTTTACCATGGAATTGCATCCAAGAGCAGCAAGGGGGGACGGCTTTAAGGTGAAATAGGGTAGGTTTAGATTGGATATGAAGAAAATATACTTTGCTGTGAGTGTGGTGAGGCACTGGAACAGATTGCCCAGAGAGAAGCTGTGGATATCCCATCCCTGGAAGTGTCCAAGGCCAGGTTGGATGGAGCTCTGAGCAACCTGGTCTAGTGAAATGTGTCCCTGCTGGTAGCAGGAGGTTGGAACGAGATGATCTTTAAGGTCCCTTCAAACTCAAACCATTCTACAGTTCAGTAAATAAAAACATTTGAATTTAGAGGAGATAAACCAAAGAAAAACTTTGTTTTCAGAATTCCTTGCTGCAGATTGGAAAGTCTGCAGGAATCCAGCAGCAGGTAATAGATTTGGAAGATACTTAGAGCATATCCTTCTTATACCTGCTAAGTGTTCTAATTGTTTTATTATTGGTGTAAACAATATGCTGTCTCTCTGTGACCATAGGCAGAATCTATGAAATATTTCTTCTTAAAGACATGCCATACTAATAGCTATAAAATACCACAGAGATGCATTTTTTGGGAACAAAGCTGGCTTAGGTCACCACAGGAGAGGTGCACAGATATTAGTCATTCTGCCAATGTTTGTCTGCCAAAGTCTGTCACAACTTTGTTCAATTTATTGACTCTGTGCTGAAGGGGGTGGGGGGAGGGGCAAGGCCAATCTATCTGCTTTTCAAGATGAAAAAAAACACCTCACTTCATTTTTTCTCACGATATCAGTGACAAGCCTTTGTTCACTGGCACCATTAATGACAAAAAGCTCCAATATGATTTGATGGCTCTAAGCCGAGCTAATTACACAATCTGAGATCTTAGGTTTCCATAAGTCAACATTCAGAACAACTTAGAATATATTTGAACAATGTAGACGTAAAGGTCAGGTTACAATATTAGTTCTTTCTAGCTAGGTCCAATATATTAAAATATATTTCTCTCTCTCTGTTTGAAAAGTTGGAGCATTCAAATGCAACCAAGATACTTTTGTCAATTATCCATTTACACCACATGAGCAAAGAGGCAGCTTTGTGCTGTGAACACTTTCTTGCATTTTAATGATGTGAATTTTTTTTCTGTCAGACATAAGAAATTCAGGGAAGTGACCTCTCAGCAGCTTCTTTAGTGGTGCTGAGTAATACATAATTTATCTGTAAGAATAAGGACTTGTAGTCATTCAGCATAGGAGTTTAATAAGTAATATGTCAGAATACTTCTACAGTGCGTTGTCATATCTGCTCTCAATGCACAAGCTGATGTTCTATATTGAGTTCTTAATTTAGGAAGTATTATTTTTCCTTCTTTTCATAAAACTTTGGTCATTTCTTTGTGGGTTAGGTGGTGGCAAATTGCAATTTTTCTGTTATGGAACTGAATGCAGTCTGGGATAGTGTAGGACAACACAGGCAACAACTTCTGTTGTCATTTTTTCACCCACCTCTGAAGAATAATATCTTTATTGTTCTGTGTGTTCCTGTTCTGTTTGACTGCACGGATGAATTTCCTGAGGTTGTTTGTCAGTTTTAGTACAAAGTAAATGTTGCTTAGATGCTCCAAATTGATTATGTTCACCCTCAGGCAATTTCACAATAACCTATTGCAGATTAAAATCACAAAATGCTATGTCACCTCTAGTCCTTATCAAGATAATTGACCCTCCTACTGAATTAATAATCTACAACCTGGTTGCTTAAATACGTTTGCTACTAAATAGTTCTCCTAAAGTCTAAATAGTAACATATTTTGATGAGGTAATTGTACTTGTTTGTCTTCTTATTCAGGTAAACATCCTGGATTGACAAGAGCAATAAAATCCATCAGAAAACATGTAGAAGGCCCAATATTTACCTAGGATATTTTTCATAATTTCCAAGTTAATTTATTAATTATCAGTGTGCTATTCAAAAGAAAAATTACAGGTGAAAATCTAAGTTGTTCAAACTTAGAATTATCAATGCATGTATAATGTGACATTATAAATTTATTGGCTCTGGAACAAAGCCTTTTCTGTGATAGGATGCCTTCTATATTTTCTCGTAGTGTGGGTTTACTTGAATTTTTAAATTAGTAGGAAATTATTTAAATATGAATTAAAATGAATCTGCTCTTTAATAATTTGTTATTTCTCGTAGAAATAATGAGCTTCAGAAAGCTTTGCATTTCTGTCAGTGTGGCAATACAAGGACACGTTCTAGAAAGATTTATGAGACATAGATTTAGTTTGCTTTTATATTGCCTACCCTTTGCTGTCTTCCCAGATGAGTGCTGATGAAATGAACAGGCAGAAGCACAGATAACAAATTTTTTGCCCTCATTAAAGCAACCATTATGCTTTTGACTGTGGGTTTCTGTACCCCATTGTTGCCTCCTCATATTCCCTTTCTCTCCACTTTTTTTATGCTTCTCCTCACTCATACAATTCAAGTAAATATATACTTCCTACAGCCACAGCAGACAAATGGTCTGGCTCATAAAGCTTGTTTGAAAACATGATCCCCTTTAATTCTTAGCTTTTGTTTTAATTTTCTCCTAGCGTGTGGGGAGGTACTTTTATTTAAAGCAATGGCAAATATGTATCCATAGCTTTTTGTTCCCAATAAAGTAAATTGACTTAAAGGAATCCTGCTACCATGAGCAAACTCTGATCAGCTTCTAACCTGAGTGAGAGACCATAAAGGAGTTAAGACAAAACATCTGCTCTCTTCACCCCTTAAGTACTTCATTGCAAGTGCACCTGCTTCGATATGGTGAGTAAAAGGAGTTTTGTGTACTTTGTACTCAAGACCTGACTCCACATTGCTTGTTTATGTAAGCAGCCCGTGGGGAGTCAGGCTATTGCCATGAGGAAAGTTGCTGAAATTTGAACTTCAGGTTTTTCAGCCTTTGTGAGGTGTACAGAAAGCACTCTATAAAAAATAAATAACGTCTAAATAGGAAAAGTTTACAAGAAAAATGTTGTATATGACGATTTTTTCTTGACTGTGGTTTTGCACCACTAATGCAGCATCATAATTCCTTTGTAAGTCAGAGGATAACATTACATATTAGAAATTGCATACACTGACCTATTGGATAACTGGGCATATCAGTCAATGCTGACTGTACCTTTCATTTCACTGTATTACCTGGATCAAAGCCCCTGGGGGTTAACATACACATTTGCTATTCTAGACCTACTTAGCAGTCTTGTCAACACACTTTTCAGACTCCTTTTACAATGGTACTGTACCTTGGTAACAGCTTCTTGCACCAGCCAGCTACACAGAGAAATAGTCAATAAAAAAACCCCAATCAAAATACTATATAATATATCCTAAAAATGGCCAAAGGCATTGAAAGAGCTAAAATTTATTCTCTCAGCAACCAGTTGGTGAGTGAGTCCAGTATACTAGTAAAATTTCTTTATCCTTCCTGACTTTAAAGTACTTAGCCTCTTTCAGGAACTGTGCTTGAGAACGTGTTACTTTCTCAAGCTCCACCACTGGCAATAGCCTTCTCTATTTGTGCAAAACAGTAGCCCAGAAAATAAACAGTGATCATAAAATGCATAGATCCACAGATCTGAAAAAAAGTTTCACATCCTGATTTCCATATTCACCTAAGTGAACAGTTATCTCCTACAACCTTGCAAAAGTCGCACATTAAAAAGCACTGTCCACATAAAGTCTTTAACTGCCTGAAATACATGCTGGAAACATTTTGGTCGCTTTTCTGAAACCTAGTTAGCAGACAGAACTATGTCTTAGAAAAGTAGTGAGGTTTTCAAATAGAATTTGCTATTAAATCATAGTTACTGTAGGAAACAGGTTCAAAATGTATTGTTCCATTATAATCAATAGCCAAGCTTTACTTTACTAAAGCCCAAAATTGTGATTTGATTGCATTAAATTGATACTTTTTTTCCCCCCTGAGGTATTTCTTGCTTTCCCGCATATATCTGATGTAAGTTTTTCACCCTAAGAATAGTTCTGTGTCTTTATGTAGAATAAGGAACTACAATCTGTGTTATCCCACACCACTTAGAATTTTGGAAAGATAAATCTTTGGTAAAGCAAGCAGGTGGATCTGCCAATCTCCTGGTTGATTCTTAACAAAATATTCTAGTGATATTTCTTCCCTGCAAATTATTATTTCTCAGAATATTGTAAAATCATTTCTACACCTCTCAGCATTTACTGTAATGCATCAAGATGCATTTTTAATTTTTATGCTGCTGTTCATTTTTTTTTTAACTTTGAAGTTGTCTGTTGACTGTAATGTTCTCCCGGGCTCAGGAAGTTATTGTGGTTTTGAACAACAGTAGTAAGTCCTTTGCCGTTCTCACCAACCATTGAGGTTCTAGATGTCTCAGGACTGATCCCATTCATAATTACAGCATGACTGTCATTCTCTCCATGGAAATGCTTTGTACAGATAGAGAATAAGAAATCCACAAGGTAAAAAAAAAAAAAAAAAAGGGCAGCAGAAATAATGTTTTATTTCTGTCTCTCTCTGTTTTTATCTGTTTTCCTCAGGGTCCATCTTTTTATTATGTATCCACTGAGTCTGCAACCTAAAAGGTTAAAAGTTTATGCTGCAAGGCAAGATGACAGTTCAAGAGGTAACTTACTGTGGTTATTTTGCATAGAGCTAAACCTGTTAAATGTCTTGCCTGAGATGTTCTGTAGTGGGATCACTTCTACAGCAGAATGAGAGAGCTGAAGCGCAGATCCGTGGCATGCCTGCTTTATTTCAGCTGTAAGCTTCTACCAGCTGAGGTACCTTCAGTATTCCTGATCCTACCTATGGTTTCACAAGCCACACATACTGTGGCTGTAGCCATGTTCCTTGCATTAGACCACCAATCATATAACTGTGATAAATCAATTTTAACACACTGATCACATAGAGTATTAATCAATCAGAATGAATAAATGTATATATAATGATATATATCACAGCTAGAAGGAGTTAAGGATGCAGCTTTATTTCATCACAGATTGATTCCAAGATTAAGCAAGCCGTGCCTTGTACAGCATATGACTGGGAGGTTTTTAAGAAAAAAATGTGAATTATTCACTAAGATTCTTCATCGACAAAAATAAGCATGGGTCAATCACAGCCTTTATGAAAAAAAGCTGGTATCCCATTAGTCTAAGTGCTGTAAACCAAGCTGACCAAACTTTGTCTGCCCTGTCTGGCACAGTACCCTTTTTATTCCACGGGTATTGCTGGCTGAGAGGTGTCTGCTGGAATGTGGGGTTCTAATGTGATTTTTAACACCTTGTGTTAGAAACTGTTTGGTGAACTGATCTAGTTTATGGTGCTGCATGGACTCTGCCTGACAGAATGGGTCTCAGCATGTTGGCTGGCCTATAGGTTTCTATGTGAAGCTCTGAGACCGATCTACAGAGTGTCAGGGAACTCGTGGAGTTACAAGCAGCACTGTATTAAATGTTCATTTAAAGAACACACATGTATTTATAAAAAAGGATACCACTTGTTAGCTGTTGGTCGCTAGATCCACAGTCTAATACAGTGAACTAGTGTATATGATGAGAAAACATGCATTCATATTTTATTATCAGTTATGAGAAAGGAGATCCACTCTATAAATTAACAAATCTGGTTCCTGCCTTTGAATATGCTCTCGTGATGCTTCAAGAATTAATTACACCTGTGGAATGTAAAATTTCTAGTAAACAGCTCTAGAAATAAAAAGTAACTCTAAGATAGGAGTGCATAGTAAAGTGAGGTATGTTCTGCCTTCAGATATAGTATTTGGGATCTAATGGACCTGGCTCACAAGTTTTGATTGGAAATAGAAATCCAAGTAGAATAAATTAGTGATTTGCACTAATATTTGTTCACAGAAGATGGCATAATCTAGATGAAGGGTGTCGTGCACGCTTATCTTTGATTTATAACTTTAACCACTAAATTCTGGTTCACCTAGATATACTCTGAACTCAGTGTAAAAGAAGTAATGCAAAAGCTGTCGGCCCCACAAAAATATTTAATCCACTGTAATCAAGTTAAGGACGGAGTGATCACATGTACAAGTATACAAGTCTTTAGTTTTGCATACCATATTGAGTCACTACAGCTGATTTAATTTGAATATTTTTAAACACATTTCTGTAAGAGAAATGGGTGTTTTTCTTTTTTTTCTTGAACTGTATCATAGATTTTTATAAGGGAAGTACTTTATTCTTTCAGTATGCATTGTTTAGAAATTCAGATAACTTGAGTGCTTTTCCTTGAAAGAAGAGATTTTCCTTCCCTGAGAGCACTATTAGTATTCCTTAGCTGTTTTTGACCACCAAATGGTGTACAAAAATGCAGTCTCTGCATGATTTTCAGTGCTGTCTTATAACTGCTTCTAAATGTTTTTCTTCCCACTATTATTTAAAACTTTGTTATACAGTACTAAACTTTCATTTATTTTCTCACCTTACTGTGTGTGGAAAGTGAAGGAAAAACTTTAATTTTAGCACTGTTTTTATGATGTGGTGTATGAAACAGTTTCATGTGCGGTTTGGTACATGAACTCACGGAGTTAAATTCTTTCTATGAGTCAGGGGTAGCCAAAATGCAATCAACCATGAAGTTTGTGTTTCACAAAGCTGTTTACACTGAATAATTCAATATTTGAGCTTTAATGATATTTGAATAGGAATTTGTATGCAGACTGTACAGTGAATAGATGAAAGAAGGCAGACAAACTTTTGATTTCTGGCTGAATCATTAGCATCTGAGATCATTTTGCAGCCTGCTGTGGGTTCAGCCCTCCACGAGACCAGCACTTGTCATGCTGCTTGCAGTGACAGGCGACCCCCAACACCTCCATAGGTTGTGCAGAGTCCCCATGGCTTCCCACAGCTTTTCTCCGAGGCCCTGAGCCACACAACCCTCTGGGATGGCCTCGGTGGCAGAGCTGTCATCAGTAGGCATCTTCCTCCAGACAGCCAGTGGTGTTGTATCCCCTGGTGAGAGTCAGAGGCACATCCTGTGGAGGTCAGGGCTGGTGCTGCTGAGGGGGCATTCCCAATCCAGCTCCTGCTGCCACACCACGACTCCCGGCTGCGACTAATGAGGCGCCGGGGCTGTCGCCGGGGAAGTGTTCTGTGCAGCACAGCTTGTCTCTGACTGGGGGAGGACAGACCGTATCCAACACTGCTCCTCAGGGCCAGATGGGAGGGAAAGGATGGGGAGGGGGGAAGCCAAAGCCAGGGCGTAGGAAACATATTTCAGAAAAGTCTGCACGGGGATTTTTTGCCTACACTAGAACTGCCTCTGGCCTGCTTCCACAAACAGGGTGACAGTGGCAAGAGGGGTCCACAGTGGCAGTGATAGGAAGAGGCAGAAGTTTTGTTTGTTGTGGTGCCTGAAGCATGGCTCAGTTCTCAAGAACAGCCCAGGCTCCTGGGTGAAACCTAATCATGTGCAATGTACTGATGTGAGTCAGCCACCTTGAAATCAGTGTATATGCAAGGCAGTGCAAGGCAGCATCCACCTCAAGAGTAGCAAAGAGCTGCAAAATGTAAGAATGAAAGTCNTGAAATCAGTGTATATGCAAGGCAAAAGCAAAGAGCTGCAAAATGTAACAATGAAAGTAAAGCATTCTCAGCTCCAAAAGGTCTGTCCTCACTGCCCTGAGATACCTCACAGAGACGTCTGCTGCACTGCCTCCTCCATGCAGTCAGAGAATAAATCCACTTACCTACATTACAGCTCAGGTCACACAAGAAACTCTCCTCCAAATATTCTTATTTCCATGAACAATTTGTTTTTCAGGATGTCCTTGGAATTCCAGATTTACCTCCTAACTTTCTACTTCTCTCCAGCTCTCAAAAGATGCAAATATTTTGGCAGATCATATGTTGTGACCTCTAAGTGGTAATAAGCAATTTTTAACCTGACTTTAGCTGATGGGCAGAGGTGAAAAGTGAAAGAGTTTTCCCTACATAGAAAGAAAAAAAAAAATTGCATGAAGGCTTTTTACACTGCAAACTGGGAATTTTAGCTCAACTTTAACAGTCTTACTTAGCATCATGCCATAAGTGGTGTAATTGAATATAAATCATTATTGATTGCTGATTGAGACTGGACACAAGAGTAGTTAACCACTCTGGAGTCATAGTGAAATTTGGGTTATATTGCGACTATATAGCCCTTTCTAACTTGAAAGAATACCACAATACTGGTACCATGGCTGTAGTCAGTGGCACGGGATCTAGTTGGAGGCCTGTCACTAGCACTGTCCCCCAAGGCACTGGGCCCACTGTTGTTTTACTCATTCACCAATGATTTGGATGAAGGGGCAGAGGCCTCCTCAGTAAGTTCACTGATGACACAAAGCTGGGAGGGGTGGCTGATACCCCCTGGGTGTTGTGCAGCCCTTCAGAGGGACCTCGACAGGTTGGAGAGACGGGCAGAGCAGAACTTTATGAAAATTGACAAAGGCAAGTGCAGGGTCCTGCAGCTGGGGAGGAATAACTCCAGGTGCCAGCATGGTCTGGGGACTGACCTGCTGGAGAGCAGCCCTGTGGAGAAGGACCTGGGGGTCCTGGTGCACAACAAGCTATCCATGAGCCAGCAGTATGTCCCTGTGGTCAAGAAGGACAATGGTATCCTGGAGTGCAGTAGAAAGATCATTGCCAGCAGGTCAAGGGTGGTGATCCTGCCCCATTACTCAGCCCTGGTGAGGCCACACCTGGAGTGCTGTGTCCAGTTCTTGGTTCCTCAGTACAAGAGAGACATGAAGCTCCTGGAGCAGGTCCAGTGGAGGGCAACAGAGATGATTAAGGGACTGGAATGTCTCTCTGACAAGGAAAGGTTGAGGGAGCTGGGCCTGTTCAGCCTCAAGAACGGATGATTCATAGGGGATCTCATCAATTACTTTTAGCATCTGAAGGGAGGATGTCAGAGGATGGAGCCTCTTCTCTGTAGTGCTGAGCAATAGGGCAAGAGGCATTGGGCAGAAACTGATGCACAGGAAGTTCCACCTGAATATGAGAAAGGACTTCTTTACTGGTCCTGCGACTGAGCACTGGAACAGATTGTCCAGAGAGGTTGCGGAATCTCCCTCACTGGAGATATGCCAGAAGCATCTGGATGCAATCCTGTGTCATGTGCTCTGGGATGACCCTGCTTTTGTGGGGAGGTTGGACCATATGACCCACTGTGGTCCCTTCCAACCTGACCCATTCTTTGATTCTATGACATAGAGTTGCAACTGCTAGTGTGGAAATGAGTGAAAATAAACTTTTACACAATTCAAATTTTGTCAGTCAGTTTTATTCCAAATAATAGCTTATCTTTTGAGTATATTCTACCTTCAAGCAAATAATAAATCCAAATTGCAGCTTGAAGAAACATTATTGTTATACCTTTCCTCCTAAGCAATTGATCTGCTTAAACATAGAAGAAAATATGATTTCTTTCAAAGATCATTTCTGATTTTAATTTCTGAAACAAAGTTGAATCTGAGACAAGTGAATATTTCTGATGAGCCCTAGTGCCAAGATTCACATTTTTCATTACAACATATATTTTTAAACTTTTGATTGAGTTGGTATTATGTTATCTCCAGGTTATGAAAGATTCAGGAAGAAGTGAGAGGAATAGTCCAAACTCCTGCATTATCTGAAGTAGATTGTACACTGAATTTCTAATAGAGTTTCTCTCCAAGGGTCTTAATCCCAGCCTCTTTCTGGGGTAGTCTGAAAAAAACAAGATAGAATCTGCTTATCACCCTTTCCCCCTGAAAGCACAGGGAAGGTAAACAAGAAAAGCAACTTGTCAGCACTGAGACAATTACTTCTGTTTCTAACATCACAGTCTAACACTGATAAGGGATTTTTATAAGGGATTTTTGTATCCAGATTAGAAGAAATCAGCAAGGGTGCGTGGGCATTCTACTATCTAGATTTTGTGTTGTTTCCTGTGTCCTTAGGTATCTAAAGGTGAAGTTATTTCACTTTAATTTCACTTTGCTTGGTGTCATGGGAAAAAACGCAACCAAAATAAAAAAAAAAAGTAACCCAACCAAAAACCAATCAACCAAACAAAAAACCCCCCAACCCCAATAAATTAAAAAAAGAACAAAACCAAAACCAAACAAAAAAAGCAAAACAAAACAAACAAAACAACAAAAAACCAAACCTACTGATTTATTTTTAACTCAGCTATTTCATTTTAGCAGAGTAAAGTATGAGAGGAGATGCAGACCTGCGTTGTCTCAGTCCTAGCAGTGGAAGATATTATAGCACTAGGAAAGAAAACACTTTTTCTACATAGGCATAGTTGTGGTGTCCCACCCTCATAAGGGAAAGGGAGTACCCAATGAATGACAAAAATAAGAGGGTCCACAAAAACTTTCAAAGTTTTATGTTGGAACGGGGGTAGGAAGGGAGGAAGGGAGGGAAGGAGGGAGGGAGGAAGGAAGGAAAAGGAAAGGAAAAATTCTTTCCCCTTCTGGGAAAGAATTTTGTGGAAAGTACATGTCTTCCCTTCCTTTGTTGGTCCCATTCTGCAAGTTGGTGTAAAAGGTTAGATAATAGACCTTTCATTCATGTGTGCTTTCAGGAAGGAGAAAAGCCTGTTTTCTTTGGTAGCACAGAGGTAGAAGAGGTAAATTCATTAAGCTTCTGCCCACAGAACAATCTTTTATAAAACCAGGAACAAGTTGGCCAATTACTTGCTTGTTTTGAAAATTGTCCTGTCAATTTTTCTCTGCAGGTCATAACAATTTCCAAAGTATCTTCCTCACCTAGAAGCTTAAATCCCATAGAAAGGTGAGGGAATTTGAGTTCCTAACTTACTCAGTTTTTTTCAACACTGGAGATTCCGGTTAAGCAAACACCAAACTAACCCAGTGTTGGTTCTGCTTTTCATTTAAGTCTTGTTTTTGAGAGAGACATGGGCAAAAATAACCCTGTAGAGAACCCTCTTTTTTCCTTTTCCTGAGCTAAACAATTTATCGTGATGAAAAATTTCATAGGGACAGATCTTTTACCTAGAAAAGTTCACCTGATTTATTTTGAAATGGGAAACTACAACAAAATGGTGTCAATGGTATTTGATCTGTGGACAAAATACTGGATAAAATAACTGTGTCCATGGTGTGATCGTATATCTTATCTTCTGTGGCCTCACAATAAGGAGAAGACCAAATTTGTAATGTATCTTTAAAGTAATCGTTCATGTGGAAAGAAACAAGGACAAAAAGAGAAGCTGACAGGAACACTCTCTATTAAATAGTACTTCCAAGACAAAATAAACCTTGCAAAATCAAGAATTAGTAAATAAATTCACCATATTTTTATGACTGTAACAAGAGACTCCTCTGTCTCCAAGCTAAAATCACAAGCGGTTATTTCAGTTATTCTCCTACCCACCAAATAAAATCTTCCCACTGAATTTACCTACTTTTTTCTTAAATAACAGTGAAATCATTCTATGGAATGCACAGATGGCATGCTCAGGCAAATAAGGGGGGAAAATTGGAACAAAACTCAAGGGCAGACTGTGATATATCTGTGATTCTTTTTATTAATGTTGTGATAGTCTTAACCACAAAATCAAAAGTCTCTCAAAAGGCTAAATGTAACAAACCTGCAGTCATTTCTCAGCCCAGACCTCTGTCAATCTCAGTGCAGGGCCACAATTTGAGCAAAAGTGCAAAGTTTGGTTGTATGAGGTATCTGCCAATCCAACGACAAGTCACAAAAATTTACTTTAGAGGCAACCCTACATGCATTTTGATTTGGGGTGCAATGTTACAGATCTCTTCATAAAAAATGTCTAATTTTTCTGATTTATTGTATCTGATTGATTTTAGTGTAAATGTTCTATTACTGTAAATGTGAGTATAGTATATTGTGCATTGCATGTATAAAGTGTAAACCAATATAGAGTAAATATCTTTTATTTAGTGTAAATACATTTTAGGTTAAGGGAAAGTAGCTATTTTGAAACATTATTAAATTAATATGGTTAATTATAGAATTTGAATTTTAAAATATATATGTGTTATCCATTAAATGCTGAATAAAATGCTTTTTTTAAAAAATAGCATTCCAAGAATGGCAATTTTTAAGAATGTTCATGGTAATACAGAGCAGTAACAGAAATTCAAATTATTGTGTGTGAAGAAGAAGGGATTTACTTACATGTTTAAAGATACATTGAAACTAGGATAAGAGATAAGAAATCAAACTGACACTTGTCAAACTAAATGCTGGCTTTATATTTGATTTAGATGAATTCCTTTGACACAGACCAGATAATAAAATTGAATCAATTCAAAGAAAAAGGAAAATATACAGTAAGCACTCAAAGCTATATCATTCTAAAAGAGCAGCAATAAGATAAGTGTTTGTCTCATATTAAAATAATCATCACCAGTGAATCTATTTTCCATAAGCTTTACAAACACTCACAAAAACTATTTGTGTATGTGAATGCGAAAATAGGTATTCCATATTTTCCTCAAGAAAGTAGCTCTTATTTGAGCTGTAATTAGCCACTTTATGTCTCTGTATTACAAGAAATTGTTTTTTCAAACTTAATCCTGCCCTGAATTTACGTAAAATCTGTGAATACAAAGGAGATTTCTGTGCATTCCTGGAAAATACTTGCATAAGGCTGAAGTTTCCCTTTAGAAAGATTTCTAAACTGATTCCCTTAGGCAGTAAAGCTTTTTTTGTATTAAGTGACTGGTAGTCATTACTTCGAGAAATATATCACCTATTAAGATCTTTGAATTAGAAATGGATTTTTAAATGTGTCTGGTCCATGCTGGCAGTCTGGGATATGAGACAAATTTCTATATGTCTTTTGTGGCTATTTTGCTTCTTTGTGAGGAGCACAGTCTACATTAGAATCAATTTGTATTTCGAAGTAATTTAGGCTTTATTCTGAACGTACAAAATAGGATTTTGAAACCAAAATGGCATTGGCGTCTGAGCTGAATATGAGAGTTGTGCTCCCCTCTGGGGATATTCAAGAGGTGTTAGGCTTCTCAGAACAGGGAGTTTTCTGAGATAACCAAAATAATTCACTAAGGCCATGGTCAGATTTAAATCCCACCCTGCTCTTTCAGGGGTTTTGGAGCCATACTGGGGAGTTCTCTGCCCTGAATTCTCTCCTGCGAGCAGCCCTTTTCGAAAGGAAACAGCTGCTCCTCCTTCATTAAATAAATCTCATTTCAGGAGGAGGAGCTTAAACGAATTCCTTTGATACAGAATAGATAATAAAATTTGAGTCAATTCAAAGAAAGCAGAAAATATACAGTAAGCACTCAAAACGATATCATTCTAAAAGAGCAGCAGCAAGATAAGTGTTTGTCTTATATTAAAATAATCATCAGTAGTGGATCTATTTTCCATAAGCTTTACAAACACTCACAAAACCAGAAATCATCACATATGTGGTGATGTTGATTTATGATTATGTTGCTCTAAAGAGTGTCTTGGATGTAATTTGAGGAATTGGGTAACACAGCTGAGATGGTGATTGTTACCAGGGTTAAAGGGAGGCAGAAATAAAATTATGTATCATGTTATTTTTCTTGACCACTTGAAGTTGTTTCTTTACATATACTAACAAAAAAGAGAGGCCCTGCTCCAAGTTCCAAGTCACTTTGCTTAGACTACCATATTCAGAATTTATAAGGAATAATATGGGAATACTTCACCAGTATAGGGGCGAGTGATGTTAAATGGGTACTGGCTAGAAGGCATTTGATTTCCAAAATTTTTTAGTCTGCATTGGAGAAAGGAAATAAATCATTAAGAGTGTTTTGGAAGAAAGAAAAGTGAAAAAATCCTACTAGATGTAATCTAGAACATCTATTGATTCAGGAGTATCCTCTTGCACCACTGTGTGAAATCTACATTCAAGCATCTGTTCCAAATCAGATGGAAAATGTATTCTGACTCCAAAATCAGTACCTTAAGTATTTTGACATTAGTATTTTAAATCTAAAAGCCCTCCTTACAGGCTTTATTCTGAAAAGTACAGTGAAAAAATTTTTACAAGCTTTTTTTCCAACATAGGGAACCTTTCTTGAAATAGCCCTCATCTGATCCCCTGAACTGACATTATGAGAACTCTTAAGAAATAACACAAACTGAGGAGTAGAAGAGTATTTGGCTTGTTTTCCTGAAGGCATTCAAGACCCAGGCCCTCAAGATTTGAGTTATTCATGTAACATGTTGTACAACATGTCTCCAGCCCCAGTAGCTTTTGCCCTCAAGCCCATTGTATCAAAATTCCTTTTCCTCTGGGAACAGTATGTATTTAAACACTGTTATATCTCTTTAGCCCACCTCAAGACATAATTTGTTCCGTGTATCTTGATGCAAAGTTTTGTAGAACTAGTATCTCTGAGAATCCCCCATTCAGGGATGCTGTTGGGCATTTACCTTGGGATGTTCCACTCACCTCAAGCAAGAAAAGGATTTGTCTTCCTAATGAGAAGTGTGAGAAAGTTATTTGGGGCTAACTGAGAACTCAGCTGGAATTGAAGTTTTCAACAGTGCAATTTTTTTTTTTTCTTTTGAGTCAATTGGTGTGACCAAAATAATTGTTTAAGAGCATTTCTTTACATTTGACTGCTCTTCTTGGGGAAGTGTGAGTGTGGAGGGGGTTTAAAAAAAAGAAAGTTTCTGAGGAAACTTTTGTCTATTTCAGCAGGCTAACTTCATAGCTTTTATCTGCAGGTAGATTAGGGCATCTTTTCAAAGCACCTGTCTGAAATCATCTATAGCGAGTGAAGAAAAATGTAGGATCTTCCTACCCACCAGTAGATAGA
The DNA here is from genome assembly GCA_013397135.1 of Pachyramphus minor. Taxonomy (NCBI): domain Eukaryota; kingdom Metazoa; phylum Chordata; class Aves; order Passeriformes; family Tyrannidae; genus Pachyramphus; species Pachyramphus minor. Next base: position 177,467 of record VYXB01009182.1, on the reverse strand, counting down.
TTCAATAACAAAAATGCAAAGAATCCATCAATTATTCAAAGGAATTGCTGCTTTCACATGCTTAATGCTACCTTCTGTGCTATGGGTGAAAATCAGCCTTAGGCAGGTGATCAGCACTAGGCCTGTGTTCTGTCTAAATCCCACATCAAATCCTCCACATTTTATATATATATATATATTCATTATCAACTCCTTCTCCATCCCACAGCAGATAACGTAGCACAAGTGGGGATAACTGAGTCATTTTCTCATTATAAACTACTTTACAATTCAATGCAAAAAGGAAAAAAAAAAACCACCCCACATTAATATGTATAAGAATTTTTAAAGTTGAGAAATGTTCCACATAGAAGCCAAGTCAATCCCTTTCACATATGTACTATTTTGTTACAGAATTATACTTGCTGTTTAATTTCATGCTTCTGTATACTTCTGCATTTTTATACCATAGTGGAAATATTGTTATTGTGGAAAATATATTCAGATTTGATAATCTGGGGTACAAAACTTTTGTTGGGTTGAATTGCTATTGATATTTATATATTAGAGACAACAAAACCAGAAACAAATCAATACTTCATAATTAATTGTATATTCAAATTAAATGTGCTTAAGATTCAGTGTGAGATTCAAATACATTTTATACATAAGTATATTTATTTCATGCCTGCATCACTGCATACTCAAATAAGATATGTTCAGCTACCCACATATGTGATGTGGGACTTGAATCAATACTTTGTATTTTGTGGAATTCTCTTACATATTCAATTTGCTGCATTATCATTGAAATATCTATCACTCAGGTAAATTTACTGGGTCTGGGTTGGGGTGGTTTTTTATTGCTTTAGGAAATCTGCTTTAATACAGGCAGTACTGAAAAGTATATGCATACAGAAAGAAATATGGCTCAGCAATTGTAAGCAAAACTCTGGCTCTATTTAATCTGATGTTAAAACTCCATGTGATTGAAAGGAACTAATTGGTACCGCAATCCAAAAGTCCCATTTTTCATGTACTATGCCTTTTCCCAGGAATAAAAATATAGATATTTTTCTGTTTAGTAATGTATTCTCTACCTTATGCAGTCGTCATGGATGACAAAGGGACTAATTTAGCTGTGGCTACTTCCTTAACTCCAGATTACTAAACCATGGGAGAGATGATCTGTTAAATGCGTGGGAATACATCTTTCACGAAGTACGAGTGAGACACATGCTCCAGAGAAAAGCTGTCTGAAATGGAGCTAGAAATTTCATAAATTGTTTTGCCCCCAGTCAGATGAAATTTTTGGATTAGCTAAATGTTGCCGTCTCTGTGCCTCAGCTCTGAACTGTCTCACACAAATTGCAGTTTAAGTTTCCCATGGGCTCATTTCCGTTCTTAACGTGTCCCTCCAAGGCTGGGCCCCTCCAGATGTGTCAGAAGTACGTGACTCCTCGTGTGCTGTGCCCGTTCAAGCAGGCTTCAACAACTATGAAGGATGAGATATGAAGCCCAAACTACACAGTAGGGCCAGGAGATGCACCTGGATGCAGCTAATCCTCTGCTATCACAAGCAGACACGTTATGGGCTTTTTTTTTAATAAACTGACAAGTAATATCTTAGAAGCTGCTAGGATTTGTCTTTCGTTTGACAATAGGTCCCCAAACCCCACTGCTTGAGTAGTGAGGAATTGTCAGCCCCCCTGTTCTAGAGGAACACGTTGCTCCGGGTGCATTTCCCCAAGGAAACCAGGGCATCTTGCATGAGCTCTCTGCACTGCTGCCAGCTGGCATCCCAAAGGGCTGGCAGCAAGCAGAAGGCCTCAGGAATTCCAACTCTCAGGCATGCAGTCCCCGGGTTCCTGGGATCAAATTGTACATAGTTCTCAAGGAAATCAGTGCAAGAGTTGTCTTAATGACGGTGGAGTTTAGAAGGCATGTTTTTGCAGGGAATTGTAAAATCCACGACTTTTTAAATTGAAATTAACTAGAATTTTATAATATTTGCCTGCTCTCTGAAGCAGCATTATCGGTCTTAGCCTGTAGGTATATTAAACGAGAAACCTACACATTTCCTGCAGAGAAAATAAGCTTCTTTTAAACTGACTGTGAGATCTAACTACTTTAAATTTTAGTAAAGATCACCCTGGACATGACAAAATCCGATTGCTTTCTTTTTTTTCGTTCTAACTCAGACACTAAAATGTCACTTGGTACTTGTGTCATACCACAAAGCATTCAGGTCTTTGACCTTTTGTGTCTGCTGTTGTCCACTACTTTTCTTCTTATCTTGTATGCTTTCTTTTTTTTTTTTACTTCCATCATGCAGTAGTGTTGTTCTCAACAATTTGGATGCTGCTGATTGGCAGTAGGGATAGCCTGTACTTTTTCTGTTGAAAAGAAATATGGCAGTTCACAGACAATGATTAGGATCATTGTCAGCACAATGTATTTCAAAAATATGCAAACAGTGAATTCCTGACAGAATAGTGAGGTACATTTGACATGAATCACTAAGGGAATTTTTTCTATGCAACTATTTTGTGCATAAAACAGTAAGTTAGCTTAGGGACTGGTTGGCAATTCCCTTCCTGGTGTGTATGTCTTCATACAGAGAACTAACCCTTTTGCCCAAGTCCCCTGCTATTTATTACATTTTAAAAGGCTTATTAGTTAGTTTTGGGGTTTGGTGTGTTCATTGTTGACTTCTTTGTCAGGTGTGCTGGCAATAGTAAAATGTAAGTTTTTGAGGTACCAGAAAAAAGTTGAAATAAAGTAATATCGCCTGTGTCTCCACTAGAGTTCTGTATTTTTCTTACCCAATATGGCATATTCTGATTCTCTATTGTAGTTTAAGATTTTTTCTGGTTTAAAGTAGTCATGCAATAGTTACAGTTTACTAGCAGTTTTGCAAGGCATCTGAAAAAAAATAAATATCCCAGTATTTAATTATTGTTAGGTTTTTATTATGAAAACGCAGAGCCATTGTGGTTTAACACATACAGAGAGTTGTATCATTTGTTTTTGAGAGGATAGTTGATTCCTGATGAAGTGACACAGGATAATCCTAGACTAATGTGTTCTGTGATACTAGTTACATTTTCACAGAATCTACCATGTGGCTTCTTTATCGTAAGAGTCCCAAGAGAATAATTACCAGGAAAGTTTATATATATATACATCTATATAAAAATATGTATATACACACAAAATATATATGCCTTAAAAGCACAGTTAGTTCTTTGTTGATCCCTGTTAATTTTGCTTTGCTTCAGACCTCGCTGTGAGCTATATAGAACCACATATTCACAAGAAGAAAGTTAAATGTCTACAGATAATTTCTATAACATACATTGACACAGAGACCATTTAAAATAATATAAATTTGTTATCCATTGTGTCTTCAACATGACCAGTAACTTTTGAACCAGGTGCTGTTAATGCCATTTACTTATAAACTTTTTCTGCACTTGTGTTTTCTGTGCCAGTTATTCTTTCTTCTGTGTGAATGCCATTGTTATGTGTGATCAGGCGTTTGGAAAACACATCCTATTAGCCAGAAGTGAAAGAACTGAGCTTATTTGGACAAGACAGAATGGTAAATTACAGCAGTCTGTAGTCTCAGCTTGCAATCTTTGAAATAGGTTGCAAAAATGAGAGAATAAGCTGTACTTGTGGTTGCCAGTGAATGTGGAGAAATAATGGGAAGCAATGGACTTTTTGATTAAATAAGCTTAAGCAAGAAAGCTGAAAGTGCTGTATTAGGCTACCTTGAATCTCCATTATATGTTTCTAAGACTGGAAAAACATTGGTCAGAGATGGTTTAAATGTAGTTCATGTAGGCATTATCGAAGTTACAAAAAGGGAATAAAAATACAGTTTATCTGTAGAGAAATGTATGAGAGCAGCTGGGGTAGTAGCAATTTCATTAAAATTGGCAACACTGATAGATATAAGGTAACGTGTCACTGTTAATGAGTTTAAGGAAATTGAAATTGCTTTGATCAGTGAGATTTAGTAATTCCAAAGTAGACTAAACATTTGTGAGAAAACTGAACTCTCTGCCTGAGATCAGGTGAAGCAGGGACTTGAATATGGGAGGTCACATGTGCTGGTGAGAGTCTCAGGCAGTTGGTTTATCCCCCCAGTTCACAGGCCCAGCCTCAGTAAGATTCATCCTGAGTTTGGCTGTCAAGCTGCTCCTTCAAGCAGGACAGCTTGGGCTTGAGTTTTAAAGTGTCTTTGGAATATGGATGTAAGTGCTTTAGGGCCATTACTGGAAGAAATTTAAGTGCTGGAGAAATTCATGGGACAATTGGACAAACAACATGCTGCTAGGGTATTAATGCTGATTATTCCTTTGTGAATTTCACTGTGCTGAGACCAATATTTAGTTCTTATAAGCAGGGCTTGGTAAGGAAACAATCCCTTAACAGGGAGGGCTTGGGAAAGGGAACTGATGCTTACCAAACTGAAATGGATTTCCACCCTCTACAAATACACTAAGTAAAACAACCAAACAAAACCAAACAAACAAAAACTTCAACTTGAAAGCCTGGACCAACTGTGAATGTTTACAACCCCAAACTAAGTGTTTGGTTTCTTCTGCTGTTGGATTGGGCTGGCAGTACACACAGTGGCTGTGGCTCATCCAGCTGGATGTAGCTTGATCCAGACCACTGGCTATGCCTGTCCTTGGATGAAGCAGTGACACCCAGGCTTCAAACAACGAGACAGATTGTTGGAAATAAGAAATAATACAAATCTGAGACTTTATGCCCAAAGTGTGCCAGTAAGAATTTTTTTAAAATGTTCATTACTGTTGCATTCTGCATCATTTTCTTATACCCACCACTCTCCAATATATAGCCAAGAAATCTTTCTATTAGCATAGCTCAAAGGAGTGTTGAGGCTTGCCATGCTACTGCAGTTTCATAAAGAAATTACAGCTACTTTATGTAGAAAGAGACCAGCTTCAAGTCTTCCATTGCTCTGTTCAGAGTAAAATATGTACCATGTGGAAAAATAGAGCAGTTTGGGTGTATTTTACCAAAGTGCTTGCATACAAGTGGGTTTAAATGCAAAAATGTAAAATTTGGTGTTTACATGACTTTTCACCCATTTCATCATATTTCTTATTAAAATAATTTCAAATCTAAAAAGGTTATTTAAAGAAAATATTGACTGACTCACACAGTCGAGATCAAAGGCAGATTTTCTATGTGGAGATGATAATAATAAAAAAAAACCCAAACCAAAAAACACCCAAATCCTAACCCACTAAGAACTCATTTATAATTCTTGTGGGCATGAACTGTTGAATTAAAACTAAGTTTAGGCTATAAATAGAAATTTAATATAAAGTACTGGGGGCTGTCTTCTATACAAGGCTGATAGCCTTGTAGTAGAAGGAAATAAGTTGCTTAGGAGAGATATAACCATTACTGACAGTGTGAGGATTTGCTACCTCCTGTCGTAAATCTTGCAACACAGGATGTCCTGACCCCTATGGAATTGCAACCAATTAGAAATTGGTTTTAGAATTGGTTTTAGAAATAACCTTTTTATAGCTTTTATTTGCAAAAGAGAAGGACAAGAGAAAGGAGTAAATAATACCCTTCCATCAGAATCCTTTTAATACCTTCCCAGACAGATGTGAAACACTGATGGAACAATGTGGCCTTACTACCTTGGACTGCCTGTCTGCAAAATACAAGTTACAAACTTCCAAGTTGGTCCCCTTTTACAGGCAAAATGACTCAACAGGGAAAAAAAAAAAAAAAAAAAGTTGTAATTATAAAGATTTTCCTCAGATGACAGTTGTCTGCAAAATATTGACTGGAGTTCTTCTCAACAGTCTGTTGTACAACCTAAGAGACACCACATTTCCGAAAAACACAGTGCAATTTTGATTGTGGCATAGAGCTATTGACATGATCTTTAGTGGTTGAGAGGGGCAGAACATATCTAAGAAGCAAAATAGAGATGCTTGTGCTATCTTTATCATTCTGACAAAATCCTTTGTTATACTTGGCCTTTGTGGTGCTTGGAAGTTCTGGAGGATATGTAAAAGTTCAGATAAGAAGGCCAGCATCATCCATCAGCTCTGGGATTGGCAGACAGAATAGGCTGTGCCTACCTTTTCCTTCCAGCACTTCAAGTGCTGGTTCAAGCCATGTTCATTGCTCAGACCCTCTAGAAAGGTTACATGAGTCAACTCACAGTTAGAGAGGGCAAAAGACACTCTACAAAGGCAAAGAATCTCATCTAATTCATCTATACACATCAAGGGTAGTGCCAGGAACCCTATTACGACATTATGTTTGTAAATGTCTGTGCAGTTTGCAGTTTTGACTCATTCAAAGAAAGACCTGAGGATAATGACACATCGTTATTCAGCAGCCTCAGTAAACTTTGTCTTAACAATTAGCATTTCAAAGAATAAGGTTATGAGCATCAAATAAGCAGTGGAATTATGTTGAGACAAACATAAAGATAAGAATTGTAAATACACAGTGACAAAACTCTCCTTTCTTTGAGTTCTCACAAAAACACAGGAAAGGAATGAAAATGTTATGCTGAGTGTACAAAAGGGTGGCACTTCACACTGCAGTCTGTAGAGCTGAGTCAAAGTAACCTTGTTTTGGTCTGTGTATGGTGACAACGTTGCAGAGTGCTGATTAATATTGCATTGCCCTGCTTCCTATGCTCTGCTAAAATGATGAGACACCGAGCTGTAAGTGAGTGAGAGTTCTCCAAGTGTGTCATCTCACCGAAGCAGTTCCATTTAATGTCCACCTTCTGATTCAGAGCGAGGAAAAGGCAGAGAGCTGAGAACTGATTGGCTCAAGCAAAGTTATAGAAGCTCCCAAGAATAGATGACAAGATGGACTAAGTCCTGTCTGAGGGATCAGCCCAAAGTGTTTTACAGGATCATGTTTCAGCAACATGTGCATGAGTTGGATTTTATTTGACTGAGAGCAGTATCTGTGTGGGTGCATAACAGAGGGAGTATTTTCTTAATGTTTCTTTTCTTGGTTTTTTGATCAAGCAAAACCAGAAAACCAGCCAAACAGCTAAAGCAAAGCATACTGTAGGAGTGCAGACCTGAAAAATCCCAAAGAAAATGGACGAAAAGACATTCAGAACTGTGAGCAGATAAAATACTTCTTGCAGTTTCAGTCAGATCTATTAAGGGAACCAGACCTTTTATTACAAAGTAGCAAAATACAAAGTGTGCATTTGTTATAACATGATAGTCAAGCAATTTTATAGACTACACTAACAAAAGAATGAATGCTTACCTTCCTGTGTGGATGAAAACTGTATATGAAGGAAATGTCCCTGTAGGGGCACTGCATACAGGCCATAAAGTGAGGAAAGGAAATATTTAAGAAGTACTATCGGAAGACCTCCTGGGCTTGTAGTAAAGCATAATCATTGCTGTTAATCATGTCAAGTGTTGACACTCAAAAATGAACTACAGCTGCCAAAACCTGTTGTCTTTCTGCAAAAGAAAACACTATTTGCTGCAGCATTAAATAATATAAAGATTATCTTCCTTTTAGACAGGTTCTCTTCTCAGCTATCTAGCAAATGTCTCCTCAGCCTTTTAAAAACAAACAAAAGGGAAACACATATTCAGTTGTTTCATTTCAGTTGTATTATTTTTCATAAGATTTGGGTTTTTTGCTCCCTAGATATCCCTTGGTACTCTGTTTTACCTATTGCTATTTGACATGTATGGACACCATTACTACAATATCTATAAATATTTTCTTTAAAATCCACAGATGGAAAAAACTATTTAAAAAAGGTCTCACTGAAGGGAAACATGAGTTAAAAAGAATAAAATTATGCTCCCTAAGAAAAATAATACTATAACAATAGAGTGTAAAGATGACAGGTCATTTAATAAGGAAGGAATAAAAGTAGTGTTGTTAGAAGCTTACAACACCAGGGTTGTATATAAATTTGGGTTTAGCTTATGGTGTAATTTTAAATACTATGATCATATCTTCTGATAAGCAGGTGTTTCTCCAAAAATGTTAACAGTATATCTATATGGCTAATGATGTTTACATTTTTTATTAAGAATATGTGAATATGATGTACAAGATAAAGTAGGAGGTGGGAATAGAATGAAGTCAGGCTAGGCAGGTTTCTAGCAACAGAAATCAACTATATCAGACACAAGAAACACATCAAAAAAAACCCCCTTACACCTCTTCAGACTCTAAGTCTAGATAGCAATTAAATCCTTACCTGCAAGACAGCAGAATTAAAGAAAAATAGTCAAAAGTTGACAGAAGTCTCACATGCACAGACACTTGAGCATGGCCAAACCTACTGTTGTTCTAATTTGGGTCTATGTTTTGTTAGGTAGGGAAAGTAATAGTTCGACATGCTGGCAAGGATGAGACAGGACACCAAGAAATGAGCAAAAAAATAAGGAGAAGTTACCCCAGAATCTGCTAAAATGATGGACTTTCCATGATGTACAGCTGAAATGAATGTGTTTCCCAGCTGACTCAAAAATTAGAGCTCGCAGGCTGCTATCGACCAGCTGAAGTTTAAATAGCAACTGCCAATGTAATCACCAGTATTAAACCTCTGTTTCATGGCAGTGAAAAACCTTATCCCAGAGGTGAAGTTCCCATGTAGTGAAGGCTTCACATAACAAATAACAAGTTGAAAGCACAGTAAGATGGGATTTACTGGCTGTTAGCAACAAGAGGACATCCAAGGCCTGTGTTGAAGCTTTGTATATTTGTCAGCTTTGCATTATTTGCGAGGCTGGAGATACCTACATATCTTACCTTTCACAAACACAACTACTTCATGGTGCAGCATGTAATCATGAAAGTGGTTTACCCCAAAAGTGATATAAGGTAGATTCATCTCAAATATGACACAAATTAATCTCATTGTCATAAGAAATGGTTGACCTCTGGAAAAAGATATATCATTCTACTTATGTTGTTACTAATGCAATTTTAATTTGAATAAAATATATAGCTAAAAGATGTGAATTTCCCTTGGCTTTAAATGTAAAGCTATTAATTATTTCTCATCTTTTGCAATATTACATTTGCATTTTAGTATTCATGTGACAGTTTATGCTAATTGCTCAGGGCACTTACTACCGCAGGCAGCTTCTACATTTATTTCTTGCAAATCTCTCTTTAAAGCAAATGTGAAGGTTATTATCATCGTCTTCATCAGTCAATATATTTGACTAAAATACTGAAAGATCTTCTTGAAAAAAAACCAATGACTGCAAAGGGACTGGTTCTGGATACAAAGGTTTTCTCAAAAATGTGATTGGACATTCATGATCTTCAACAGATTTTAGATCAAATATATAGTTTCATGCTCTATTTACATTTTAGTAAACCACTCCATCATTAACAGTAATAAATTAGTAAAGTATTAGCAGAGGGCAATTACAGAATATATTTTGTTAGTTTATGGAAAACCCATGTAGACTGGTGAAAAACAGAAACTGGTTGAGATTTTGGTTTTATTTTCAGTTTGTAATCTAACTGTAGGCATTAAAGTAGAAAAGGAATTTGAAGGTAGAAAAATACACCTTTAGGACTTTTTTTCAATCTGGGAAACAGCCAGGAAAAAAGAACAGTGTATGATTATGAACCCAAATGTAGCATAGAGGAAACTTCTAAATAATGGATTAGAAACTGGGCCAGCAGCGTGCCCTTGTGGCCAGGAGGGCCAGTGGTATCCTGGGTGCATTAGGAAGATCATTGCCAGCAAGTTGAGGGAGGTGATCCTGCCCTTCTACTCAGCCCTAGCGAGGCCCCATCTGGAGTGTTGTGTCCAGTTCTGGGCTCCTCGGTGCAAGAGAGACCTGGAGCTTCTGGAGAGGCTCCAGCAGAGGCCATAAAGATGAATAAGGGACTGGAGCATCTCACATATGAGGAGAGACTGTGGAAGTGAGGCTGTTCAATCCAGAGAAGAGAAGATTGAGAGGGTACCTCATCAATACCTATAACTATCTCAAAGGTGGTTGCCAAGAGGATGGTGCCAGACTCTTCTCAGTGGTGCCGAGCAACAGGACGAGAAGCAATGACCATAAACTAAAACACAAGTTGTTCCAACTCAATATGATGAAGAACTACACAGTGAGGGTGGCAGAGCTCTGGACAGGTTGCCCAGGGAGGGCATGGATTCTCTCTCGCTGGAGACATTAAAAACCCACCTGGGCACATTCCTGTGTCACCTACTCTAGGTGGCCCAGACTTGGCAGGGGGTTTGGATGAGATGATCTCAAGAGGTGCCTTCCAACTCTAACAATTCTGTGATTCCGTGAAATTATATTGGAGGAAGTTCTAGTCAAAGTAAACTTGGTTATTGAAGACAGTATCTTGTGTCAGATGCCATGAAAAAAGAAGTGAGTCAGAAGGGAGAAATTACACAGGACAAACTCCTGACCATTATGTACTCTTTATATAAATTCCTGCAAAGCACCACAGCACCTTTGGCATGGTACAGGTTGCACATGAAACAGGACTAGGAAAGACTTCTCTCTGGATTGGAAAATAAATGTCTGAGATCTCCTTAATTTGGAGCAATATCAATTCCTAAAAATTGACTTCCCCCTTAAAAACACCCTCTTTCACAGAAACCTCAATTTTTCATCAACATTCTGGTGAAAAGTTCCCAGATGAATCTGTTGACCAGTATGTTTCACACAGTGGCATCTGTCTGTCTGGAAGTAACAGTCTGATACATACTCCATAATGAGTAAAATGTCATTGTTTCAGGAAACACACAAAAAAGCACACTAGAAAGTGTTTTGTACTTTATTGAATTTTCTCTTTCTTGTGCATTTCACATCTCAGCTTCCCTGATTTATTTTTTTTTTTCTCCTGAAGGGTAAATACGGGGTTTGCTCTGGTAATAAACAAAGTAAAAAGCAGTTTGTGGGAATGATCTTTAACTGACAAGATTATTTTACCTACTGACTTTGTGGGAAGCTTTTCATGGTGCCTTTTTTGAATATATGCTATTTGCTCTCAGCTGGAAACGTTGTCAGCTTCATATCTCCTAAGGTCTTTAGAATCCTGGGAAATGAAGCTGAAACAGAGTGTTGTTAGTTACCACACTATGATTTGAAAGGTTGGCAGATGTGAGGCAATTTATATGATATTGGTACACAAGTCACTTTACTCATATACAGTAAATTGCAGCACAAAGTGCATAAAAAGCAATTAAGTGATCTGTGAACCAGGCTCTTGATATATTCAAAAATTACCAAGGTGAATTACTTCTTGGATTGTGGGATAATTATAGCACCAGTCTTCTACTCATCAACAATGTGGTCCTCATACAGGCACAATTGCACTGGAGTGCTGTATTTTTATATGTGGCCCACACTCTAATTAGCACACTCTAATTTCAAGCTTAAAAGAAAACCACAAGAAACATATGGCTTATAGCATTTTATTATTAACAACTAAGCTGTGTGTCTCACTGTGAGACAAAAAGCCAATCTTTCTTTTCTTTGATTCAGCCTTGCTCCCTGCTTTTTTATTTCTATCAGATAATTAAATAACCCAAACAAGATGAAATTAGTTACTTAATTTCTTTAGGAATTAGAGGTAATTTAGATTTGGGAAGCTATTTTTTTGGAGTATTTGAATGTTTTGCTTATAACAGCTTAGTTCAGCCTGTTTGTTCACTCATTTCTTTTCATCTGCAAGATTTAAAACCAGTCAGTGATGTCCTGAATTCTGGCTATATTTAATGAGAGAAAGTGCTTGTTTTATTTCGCAGTTAAATGCTCCATACTTCCCAAATCTCTCTTCATTCCACGCCTCCCTCCTTTTTTTTTTTTTATTTTTTATTTTTTTATTTTGAGCAGCATGTTAATAGCCTTAGACTCCTAAGCTGAGGATATTGCTAATAGCAGAATCACAGTGCATGGTAATTACTTGCAGAAAGGTCACAAAGGTTGGTGAGAGACAGATTCTGATGAGGTGGGGAAATTCCAGTATTCATGACTTCCTCTTTTTTTTTCTCCCCTAACTTTTTTCCCTGAAATGATCACAAGTCTGTGTCTCTATTGCCAATGAAGGATAAGATGTCTTCATTTTAACAGCTCTTTTTTTGGTGGATTTTTGTGGTGTAAAGCAGATGGCAGTGCTCCCACTGTCTCTTCAGAAGAGAATACATTAAGGGTAGTGCCCCACTGGTTCTTTGATGAGACAGGTCTGAAATCATCAAAGGCTGGCCCTCTTCTTTCCATCAAAAAATACACAGGGCCTATAGAGACCACTGTCTTTGGAAGACGATAGCAGTAATTAGCCTTTATGATAGATAAATCTTCATCTCTGATGATCAAAGACAGCTAAAATTACCAAATTATATGTGGCAGTTTTGTAATATGAATAAAATGAAGCAACTTTATAAGCTTTTATGATCTTGTTACACAGAGCGTTAATTCTGTTTTAAATGCATGTATTTGTTAGCAATTTTTTTTTTATTTAACAATTTATTGGTGATGCAATAAAACAATTAGATAAAAGGCAGAAAAGAAAGGATCAGCATAAAGTGAATGGGAAGATTTTATTTTTACTGGTTTCCCCTTTTCTGTTTTCTTCCCTTTCTTTTTATTTCTAATTTTTTTCCACCTTTTCCACCCTTGCATTCCTATTACACTCTTGCTAGGAACAGCATATTCTGAGTTTCAAGTAGGAGATGGGACTCGTAGACCAACTCTTTCTGAAAAACAGGAGCAGATGACCAGCACCATCGACAAGAGAGAGAGATGGATTTTTTGTCACAGAAGACAGGAACATCGTTCCTGTGCTAAGAGTAAAACCTCCTCCTCAGTGAAGCAAAAAACTGAGAGTCTAATGATCTAGAGGGATGTTTCAATTTAGGACTCTTGTGAGGGTTTGTTGTTCCTAAGAAGTGAAGGTCGTTATTACTATGATCTGTGTAGACAATTTTTTTTTTTTTAATCTTTCCAAATTAAAATCCTCATCTTTTAAGGAGAGAGAAACAAACTCTTTGATCTTGGCACTGATGACACATTTCTGGGCACTCTTAAGGTAGCTGTCTTTCCACCCCAAAGTCGGTGCATTGCAGAGGGTGGGTAATGCTTTCTTTCAAAAGCTCATGTGTGCATTCATTGCAGTCTGTTGGGAACATAAGGGCTGAGTGATTTAAACATGGTGATACTGAGTGTTGAGATGTCAAACGTCAGGCAGCTCATTTCTAGAGTTTCCAAATCCTGTTGTAAACATACTGTGTGCATCCTGGCAGGAATCTCCAAAGAGGATCCCATGTAGCCAGGGTGCTGCATATGGAACAAAAAGGCAACCTGCTCAGCAGGAAAGCCTTTACAGACAGGTTTTTGGGGAACCACATCTTCAAGCAAAATTTAAAATTATCTTTTTCATTAGCAATGAACTGCAGTGCCCACATAGTCAGTTCATAGGTCTCAGCTGCAAAGCCGCAACTAAGAACTGAAGGGTGAGATGGCAACAAACAGCTAAAAGGCAGCCACTGCCTAAGCCACCACAGCCACTCCTCAAGCAAAGGTCGGATTGTGTTCCAGGTTCATTCATGGCCCACTTCCATGTGCACAACAATGAGAGAGATGTGAGATCTCTCCTCTGGAAAGGCTCAAGCAGGAGGGTTGGTCATCAGTGTTGAGGAAGGGGTGAACCTGCAGGCAAATGTGAGTGCAGGGTGTAGGCGTGAGCCAGACCCCAAAGGGGCAGCAGCTCCTGTGGCTGCACTGGGAGAGGGTCCCTGGTTGATTTTGAAGAGACACACACAGAGGGTAGTTGGATACTGATTAATTTCAGCATTTAAAAAACTGTATACAGGGACCAACTCCTGACTTGAGAAATAAGGCCCTGGTAGCCCTTAATAACTTCAAACTGAGGAGAGATGAGTGGGATGTGCGATTACAGTTTTGGATTTAAGCATCTAAATGCCACTTAAATCTGGTGCTAGGCATTTATTTCCTGTTTGGAATCTAAGTTTATATTTAAATATTTTTAAGAACTTTCTAAATAAAAGAAAATAACAATAATAATAGCGATAATAATGTAGCCATCTTTGAAAGCTATCATTCCAGTCCTGATAATGACTGGAAAACTTCAGGGACAAAGACACTACTTCATTTGCTGCTTTGAAATGACAATAGCTATGCATTATTACTATATAAAAAATATGAAAATACACTATGTTCTGTAAGGGAATAACTCTTGTTACCATGGTGACTGAGTAGAATACATCCCCAATATATAAGTAATTTTCAAAAAGATAATGCTAAGACAGTTGGAGAAAAGAGGTAGAAGAATGATGGAGTGCTGGGGGATATATGACAATTTGTTTCAATTTCATTGTCCAGGTCAGAGAGTTCTTGTTTCAGTCAAATGTAGACTAATTTGAAGCTCAAAATTACTATTATTGTTTCATGATCATAAGTTAGTTTCTTTCAGATCATGTTTAATTTTGAGTACCAGAATCAAAGTCTTTGTTACCTGTTAGCTGTTTAAGATATGTTTGTGGCTGAATAATTTGAAGAAAAGGAATATTTTTGTAGCATAATTCCACATTAAAAAGAACCAAAAAAGACAGGTCTGTAGGAGTGTACAACAAATATTTTTGCAACATAATTTGAGTACTGACCTAATATACACAGTCTTATTTTGAGCCAACAATCCTAAGCATGATTCTGTCTCTTGGCTGCAAACAGTAATTAGTTTGCTGAACAAAGGAAACATCAAAATCGGCTCAAGGGAAGCATCATTGAAGGACTGAATTAGAATGAGCTTATGATTTGGTACTCATAGCAGAATCCCTTGCCTTTCTGACGAAGAACTACAAGTTTGCTGTCAAAAAAGGACTTGGGCTCCTCTTTCTCAAGCCTAGCTTCCCAACATGGGTATACAGTGCAGCGCTTGATGAACTGTCTGGGCTTCAGGTTCTCCTCATCATTGGGATAATAATGGACAAAGAAACGCATAAAAAAGCTCATGACTGTCAGAAGTACCATTGCCCAAATGAGTGTGAAGGCTTTAATTCAACTTAGCCCTTCATTCCTGATGGTTCCTAGGGAAAAAGTTATTGAAAGTTATAGCTATGCTTGCATGTTAAGACATGTTCTATATTTATGGATAGCAGGTATCCATATTTTAATGTGGATGGGATATACCTGCTTTTTGTCTTGTGTATAAACTGGGAAATGTGAATATTTCAAGATATATGTTTGTGGAGACTTCACGATCCACTTAATGGAATTATTAATGTGTTGAAACTTTCAGAAGGCACATGTTTAACCAAAGAGTTAACTGGACTGCAAGTGGGAACCATTTCTTTGTGGTGGTTTAAAAGGAGCAATTGTATGGAGTATGCTATACAATTTTCATCAATGGCAGAGTGACACATTAATAAAAGCTTACTAGTCCAGAAGTAAACCTTGTTAACTGCTCCATTACTATACTGTCTGTCTGGGCAAACCAACCACACCTGTGAAGTTCTTTTGGTGCTGGGGTTTTATCCTTTCTAAGCCTAGTTTTAGACTCTGGTTTCAGTCAATACGAAAGCACGCACAAGTTTGTGCTTTGGGTTTTTTTTCATTTTAGGAAGTGGATTATAAAATAACTGCCCATGGAAGCACAGTAGATATTTGAATTGGAAGGAAATACAGAAAGTTATCTCAAATCAAAAAATTTCAGATAAATTGAGTCTTAGCCCAAGTTTATGTATGTTCAAGTCAATGTGTCAATGAGTCAAGAACAGCAAATACTTTAGATAAACAGAGAAAAGTGTTGCATCAATTTTGCCTATAGAAACAAATTAAATTTACAGCTGCAGCTATGTTTTGTAAAGAAGCACATACACCAAGCAATACCAGGTGGCAGGCATATTTTTGGAATCCTGCTACTCTGCTTGTTTTCCTGAGTATCAGATTGCTTGCTCTTTAATAAAGCTAATTAATTTTACTATCTGATACTAAAATAAACAGATAAAACATGCCTTCAAGAGATTTCTCTATAGCACGAAACCAGCACTGCAAAACTCTAATGCCAAATACAGCCATCATGTGCATTCAAGCTGCCTAATCTGTGGTAATAAGTGGATATGGGGCAAAAGCAAGCCCAGTTGCTCCTAATCAATGCACAGGATGTGCAGAGGAAGCACAAATTGGAGAGCATTCTTCCCTGAAGGGTGAAAGAAAATAAACCCTTCTGCCTGTCAGTCCTGGTCCAGGCATGGCACCAGGCCTGAGCTTCAAATGTAGCTTTCCAGCAGGCGTGTGTTTTAACAGTGACGTTGGACACTTCCTCCCCAGAGCACATTTGTTTCTGTGTTTTTCCCTGGCAAAGTGTTTCAGATGTATCATATTCTAGCATACACAAACCAGGTCAATGTGCAAACAGTGGTGTTCAAGAGAGACACATCCTCTACTGTTCCTTAATCCCCCCCCATACCATCTGGGGATGAGGAAAGATTCAGGGTGAGTTTTATTTCTTCATGTTATGATTCAAATATGTCCAGGGAGAGGGGAAGTTGTGATCTTGTCTTCAACAAGCCTCTTGCATAATTCAAGTTGCAATCTTATACAAACAAAACAAATAACCTCTTAAGGAGAACTGAGATAAGAAAGCTGAAACAGTACAGAGAAAGACCTGAAGATTATTTCTGTCCTAGATGATTTAACCTTAATTCTCCTTTATAAATAAGTACTGCAAATCAACTGCAGTATATGAGCAAGAAGAGGCCAGACATTTCATACTGTTGTGGGCTTTTTTTCCTATAGAAAAAGAACTCTCTAGCCTGAAAAGAAGGTGATGCTCAGACTGAATTATTTAATAAGAATCTACATGTGTTCTTCTGAACTGCTAAACAGTTTGTGATGTTACCCCTGTTATGTGCCCTTCTTCATCTTGTGTGATTTTAGCTGTTTGACTTTCCCTCTTTTCCTTCCTTTTCTTTCCCATCTTTTTTCCTTGTTATTTAAAAGGACTTTTTGTTATTTTTTTTTTAATCTTTTTTACCTTTATTTTGCCCCTAACAAGTCTTAAAATAAAACAGGTGTTCAATCAATGACAAAATCTACTTGACATCATGGGGCAAAAATCATACTCAGAGTATGCAGACCTATTGGGCACAGCTTCAGAAAGTTATTCTTTGCAGTTGTGATTCCTTCTTTTCTTTGTGTTCCTCCATGACCAACCTTTCATACACATATGTCCTCTGAGGCCTTTAAAAACAGTTATTAAATCACATAGTTAACTTCTGTCTGAAGACAGCAGGGGAAAAAAAAAAGAAGGAAAAAGAAAAAAAAGATAAAAAATCCCACTAGACTGTGCTTCTCGGTGGAACAAGGAAAGACACTACAGGTCAATGAAATACAATCTCCAGGAGACCCAGGAATCAGCTAATGATAAAAGACACTCTCCAGTGGAATTTGTCCTACATAGATCTGCACTAAAGTGCTCAGCGTGCAACAAAGCCAGTACTGATCTTCACACATTAGCTCCTATTCCATACTGCCTGCAATCTGATTGCATGTTTTGTGTAGATGTATGTGCCTGTATTTGGTAGGTACATCCACATGGGTAAACAGGTTTTCTTTTCAATTGCATTAGCAAGGAATTTAATTGATTAGATAAAAATTAAAAACTCCAGCGTAGTTTTACATTCTATGGGTGTGTTACTAGATATATGTCCTTTCTCTGCTTGTTTTATTACTGCTGAAAGTTTTCCCAAGATATTTCCAGCTGTCAATTTTATACTTAGATAGGAAACTGGCTGTTAGGTTAAAACAAACAAACAAACAAACTTATTTCTTCTCTTCTTATGAAATTTGACCCTGTTGCTATGTTATAAGGACTCACCAGTGCCTGCTGACTAATTTGAGCCCATCCCTAGTTACTGGCACAGTCCTCTCCAGAAGTACCATATTCTGACCTCCTTCATGTTGCCTTTTGATTTCCAGCAGGTGAGTAGGGGCAAGAAAATGAAGACCCATCTTCTAATGAAGCTCCTTTGTGTCCTGCATTTGCTGTCCATTGCTAACTGACATTGTCATGACAGTATTACCTTAGTATTTTTATCCTGTGTAAGATTCTATTTGATGATACAATCTCTAAGAGATGCAAAAGCTTATTTTTTAATTTTATTTATCTCTTTTGTTTTGGTAGTCTAAAATATTCATATTAATATTTTTCCCTTTTTTCTGACCCATAATATATTTATATTTTATTTTGCCTCCAGATGAGTTAAGCAATTGTGTAACTGGCATACTAATGTTAATTGTTACAAAGATGAAATAAGGACCTAGTAAGTTATGATTTTCTGGTTTATGCTGTTTTTTTCTTTCATGATATATTACTGATTTAAGACTTTTTGACCTGAAAGTCATAATATCAATTTTTTAACTATCTTGATCTGCTCAGGTGAGCAGAGTTTAAGAGCAAAGTTGTTGTATCTCAGAATATAACTGGCATCAAATCTTACTCTGAATAACTCATATAGCTGATTAAATATCAACAAGTTTTCCTTGTTCCATATAAAAAAGTGTTTCTATTAGTTCTTACAGGTACTGAATTAAACTTTCGTTTTAGGTACTTAATGAAGAAAGAAGTTTGAATGCTTTCTTTGCATCTCAGGAACACAAGATAATCGTAATTACTAACTAAAAAAAAAAGAAATAAATTTGGTGTTATTTTGTGTTCTTATCCAACAAAGAATTTATGCACATGCTTCAATTCCAGGTGAAAAGGGCTCTAATATTCTTTGTGACTTTTCAAGTCTACTTCCTCTTATCCTCTGTTTGGTAGGAGGAGAAAGCTGTGTTTGTTTTGATATTACCCAGTTTCCAGCAAAGTCAGCTTGATTTTTTCATAAATTAAAGGTTTCCATATGAAGACATTTTATAGACATGTAATTACGTATGAGTGCTGATGAAATCACAGTATGGCCTCAAATTCATGGAGGGAAACCAACCCAGTGTTTTCTTGCCTGTTCTTTACCAGCAGAAGAACGGCTCAGGCAGAGATTTGGCTGAGATGGGTAACTGCGCTTTGCATGTGCTTAAGAACTCAATTCATTTAGCTCAAGGTTGAATAAGTAATGTGATGTGGAAACCTTACCATTCTGAATAGTCTGTTCTTTGCAAAAAATGTTGCTTGCTTGGGTGAGGTTTTCTTGTTTGTTCAGGGGAAGGTCCTATGCAGGACTGGGAGTTGAACTCTATGATCCTTGTGGGTGCTTCCAACACAGCATATTCTGTGATTACAGCATGAAAGGTAGCATAAAAATTAAAAAAGACATAACCAGTTTTCTCTGTTCTTTACATAATATAAAGATCTTTAACTAAAGATGCAGGAGAAAAACAAAACTGTGAACCAGTGGAAGAGAAAGAAATGGTGTCAGAGGGCACACAAGTAGAAATGCAGAAATGTGCTGCAGTAAGCCACTGAAATAGTTATGTTGTTCCTAAGCACTCATGTAAGGTGGCAGAATTTACATGCCTTAAGGAAAGCAATGATTGCTCTGGCTCTGAGAGAAAACTCTCTGCTTTGCTGTATCATCATTTTCATTGCTTTTTCTTCTTTTCTTTCTTTTTTCTTTCAGTGTCTTTTCCCCTTGTCAACATGAGAAATTACTGTGTTGTAACATATGTGAAATGTATATGTTCACATCCACACCAGGATGTGTTTAAGGGCACAACCACACTTCTAAATGCAAGGCTGGGATGAAGGTCACCACCTTTATTGTCATCACTACTAACCTGCCAGCCAGCAACCTGGCTCTGCATTGGAGCACCTCAACCAGCCTTTTCTAAAACAAAACTGAAGTATCCTTCTGGGAATAGCTCCTGTTGAGAACTCTTCCTCTAAACAGTGTGAGTAAAACTGCACCAGGTTTGTCCTCCTTCCTCCCACATAGCCCTCCAGTGCTCACCTTGAGGTCCTGGCTCTCAAATACATTCACATAAGCTGATGATATAAAAACACTTTCTCAGTGGGTCCAGCAGGCTTTATGTTATTTCCTACATGAATGGAAACCAAACAAAATTGATTGTAACTTTTTTGGCACATCACCCACGTAGAACCAAGGCCAATTGCTGCACAGTTTAGGTGTGGCCAATATGCCCTAAAAGATATGTTCTATGTTCTTTGTGAATATAGGGTAGGCTTGCTCTGAGTTGCTCATCCTTGGATTACATAGTTATCCCTGAAGTCCTTTTATTTAGAAGGATAAAAAAATCCAATATTTTCTAAAAGAATATAATCAATCTTCTAGTAAGATGCCCTTTGTTTTACTGGCTTCATATTCTATTGTTGAGAAAAACTTGTTGAAAACTTTTATTTAAATGAAAAATTCATTTTTGTATACTAAAAATGCATGTATATATGTAAAATAAAATTGAAACTTACTCAACTGCCAGGTCTAAATTGTTTTTGGTTTTGCCAGGTGAAAATCTAAAGAATGTCTCAGGTGCAGTTTGTGAAGTTCTGCTTTTGGTTGCTATTACAACAGGATGTATTATGACACGTACTTGGTGAGGTTTTGGGAGAGGAGTTTGGACACCAACACAAAGTTTCCATGCTCCATCAGCATTAGTGTTGGAACTCGTTCTTACACATTACTTATTACAGTAGTATTCCCAAAGAGAAAATAGGGAAAGGGCAAAATGGCTCTAAAAAGAGCCAGGAGAGGCAAGTGCAGTCACAGTTCAAAATCTAGTACTAGAGTATCAGCAACAAATGTGAAAAAAGACCAAACCAAACACACAAAACCCACACCAAACCCAAACCCTTCAGGCTGCAGTCCTTTAATAACCCCTTAGGCCTAGATGGTAATTTAGAGCCAGGCATTCTTTTCTACTTTCTCCCAGTCCCGAGAGATATGCTGTAATAAAAGTCCAAGTATAGAGTGTCCATTTTGAGATCAGTTTGGCTGATGAACATAGGGGAAGCAAAAAGGAATGCAATGCCTATTAAAATGCTTTATGAAAAATAGATAAAGCCTTTCAAATTTTAATACCATGCTATTTGATTTTGTCAGCAGATAACATTATGCACCAAGTATTGCATAGCCAGGTTTAAGAGCTTGAAAGTCATCAGTCTAAGAAGGATTCCAGGAGATGCAGTGCACGATAGCACATATTGACAACCTGCCAGTTTTGAGGGCATGAGGAGGGCACAAACACCATAGTTTTACTTGATTTTGTGGAAAGGAAATGGATAGTCTCATAAGGAATGAACAGACAGTACAGACATCAACTGGACCAAAGGAAAAAAAATTCCGTACAGGCAAGATCTAGTAAGTGAGACATTACTAAATATATTTGTCTGTGGCCTTCCTCAAATTTTCTTGAGATAGCTTTAGGCCACAAGCTTCTAAATATTCATTAAAAAAATAGCCAAATATACAAACAACAACAATAGCAACAACAGCAACAACAAAAGAATGAATATCACCAAGATTCCTGGAGCTATGTTGTTCATTTCTACTCAGACTGTTTGGGTGTTGAGTACCTGCTTGCAGGAGAGGAAATTTCAAAAATGCCTTGGGGAAAAATACTTATTCAGTGAGATCATGGACAGAAACACATGAACTGTGGCATTCACCAGGATCTCTTTTTTCTGATACAGTTGGGGAAAAAAAAGTCACAGCTTCTCTTTACACTCCTTTTTCTTGTTTTCCTTGGATTTGTCCTTAATGCATGTGAAAGGAATCATTCCCTTTCACACACTGTGCTGTTCCAGGAACACTTATGTAAGAAGCACTGATTATTATTAAATATTTCTGTTAGATGTGGCTGTAAATCTGGTGTGGCTCATTCACACTCAGCACAATAGTGTTGCTCTTGTCCTCTGCCCACCCTGCACTGATCCTGGGATGGCTGACAGGATACTGGTGAGGTGATTTCTCACTCTGTTATCTTCTAACAAGCCAGCAAGCAGACACTGTAACTTCTCTTATTTATTCTTATTCATTGTTTTGACCTCAATCCAGCTTGCAGAGCTTAATATGATTTATTTATTCATAAGATGCTAAACTCACAGTACTGAGTTTAGTTTGGACTGCCCATGAGGCACCGAAAAGAAGTGCTGACATGTTATTGCTAAGGGCAATGGGCAGGTTATTCTGCATTACATTCACATGCTGCATTTATTCACCTATAAGCATTTTTATAGTGACTGTAATTGTAACACCTGGACGATATATATGCACTATAAAAATGTTGAGGAGTGTCCATTAGGACAATTAATTCTCTGTCCAGCTTCTGGTTTAATTGAGACATTGTGCTTTTGACTGTGTTATTGGTTTTAATTTAAGGCATGCAGTAGGGAAAAGCTAACTCCCACAGCTGTGGAAATATGTGGGTAAGTACTTGGATGCTGGAGGCTGAGTCGAGGCAGGAGTGGGATAGAGGCTATTGTAGCACAAGCAGTTACAGCACAGTTTTAAAGATCACATTGTTTTCTTTGTTGCAATGACACTGCACAAATTTTGTTTCATGACTAGTAATTAGGGTAGAAAATAGAGCTTAAAGGGGCCTGAAACAAATCAAGGTTGAATTTGGCTAATAGTTCCGGTCAGAACAAAAGTGGGGAGAAATTTAAAAAATGTCAAAACATATCATTTTGACCTTTCTGAAATGAAATGTTTCATTTCAGAAATGCCAAACCATTTCATTTTGACATTTGTAAAATGAAACTTTGACTTTTTGATTCAAAATGTCGTGGTTTTTTTCCTTTAGAACTGACCTACATTGATCAAATGGTATGAAACTAAGGTAAAATTAAGGTAAAATGATTCCAGAACACTTTGAGCTGAATAAAATTTAATTTTTTCAAAAAGAGCTAAGTGAATTCCACTTTTCTTGCAGTCATTTTCTTTCCTTACTTGTTTTTGTCTGTCATTGTTGCAATTACATTATTATTATTATTGTTATGTGTTTTCACATTCAAATTTTCCCCCTTCCCTCTGTTTTGTACTAAATTGAAAAATCTGTGCTTGCTGTATTGTACTTTGGCTCCAGATTTTTCTTGGGAACTACTTTTCCCTGCAGTTGTTTTTCCTTCAACTTATTGGGGATTTTAGATTACATATTCAAAAACTAGGAGAAGACTGATACTCTAACCTTAAAACAGTACTGAATGCATGGTCTAGCCAAGGAATACATGTCACCACGTGCACATTCCATCAAAAGAAACTACTGGAGAACATCCTTGAGCTGCTAAATCTGAGGTCCTCCCATTTTAAATTTGAAATTGATTCTTTGGAATTTCCCAATCAATTAAAAGACCACAAAGGGGCACAGAGTAAAGAAGAGTGTTTAATACTTCTGTCAGTAACAGACATTTGCCAACAGTCATCTTTACTACAGTCTAGGAAGAGGCTGTAAAGAATCAGATTTCTTCATACAATTTTAAAACAGACCCAGAATATAGAACATAAATGGACCCAAATATAGAACTAATAATGAACCAGGATCAAAATTGGTTCCTAAACTAAAACTGCACAGGCACACAGTTTAGTCAGTAAATTCACCAGGTATGAAGAGCAGTACTGAGTTTGATGTGCAGCTTTTTGCATTTTCCAGCACTCAGTTTTATGAGAATAGTGCTCTGATAGTCCATTTAGGTTTGATGCTGTATGGTACAAAGCATATGGTCAGTAAAGCACTGTCCTGGGAAGGGACAGTCTACTGCTTAAGCAGCAAGAATAGCCAAGAAAATGGTGTACAGGTATGACCAAATTTCTCTGGGTAATACAGTAGGACAGTGGTGTCTTTGAAAATTAAAATGTGCAAGTTGTTGCGTGGTAATGAGACAGACTTGGAAAAGCTTTGAGAAAACAGAAGCAAGTGAATGACTTTTTTTGCTTATGTGAGATTTAAGGACAAGCCTGATGTAAGTGTGGAAACAACACTGAACACCACTGATTAAAGTTGAAGTAAAAAAAAAAACCCAAACATTTTACTGCAGACCTCATTTTTTTTTTTATTCATAAGAAATAAGAAAATGTTTATAGTGGTAATTGAACAAAGTAATAATTAAAATGAACAAACCAACCCCGGACTGAATTCCTTGTGGATTCATTTGTGACATGATATATTCTAGAGCAGAGACATATCTAGTCTGTTATCCAGACACCATAAAGAGTGTATATTTATAAACATTCAGGCAGATTCATAGAGAGTCAGGCCGATTCCAAGTAAGTGGTAAGAGATTATTATAGTTATTGATATAGCTGATGAGCCATGGAGTTCAGTCACACTCCAGAACAGAGATGTGATGTGTTTCTTGCCATGGTTTACATGGTACCTTTGCTTATAGTGCTGTCTTGTGACAGCTGGCACTTCACTTGGGGACTTCAGCTGCCCTCAAATATGACTGTATTGTTAGAAGTTTTTTGAGATCCTCTGATTTTGGAAAAAACCTGAATAAAACAGCTGAAGCTTAACCAATGGACTCATAATCCCAAAAGCAAGTAAAACTAAGCATGTTAGACCAGACAAAATATTTTGAGGGCTGACTCTCAAAAGTCATGGGCTGTTAGATGCTGTAAAGTGTCCAGAACAAGACAAGAATCACCATGTAAAACACTTGCCTTGTAAACAGTGACAAATGGAGTTTGTCTTTGCTGTGATATTCCGGATGATGATGTAAAATCAAGGAATATTTGTTTCCAACTCCTTCTCCACTGGAGAACGCAGTGAGACAAAAGTAAGAGTTTCTGCACTGCTTTGAAAATCTTAAAAAAAAACTTCCAAAACATGTTTGTTCTGATCTGCACTAACAAAATTCCTGTGTTATGCTAGGAACATCTCAGAGGCTCTTGGTTTCATCTATGGTAGTAATACTGTTGAAGCTAAGTTTCTTCACAAGAGCTTGTGATGAATGGAAGATCAAGAGCTTCATCTCAAGGAGTTTTCAGCAAAATGAATTTCATTTGGATGTGCCTAATTTAAAACCAGTAATGCAAAGCCTGATGCAACTGAATGAGAAAAAAGGCTTTGCTCATTGAAGAGTAGAATTAACCAAGTGTAATTTTCAATCCACTGTGTCTCTTAGCAGGAGTGTTTAGGTTTAATCTTTTAACATTCTTAAGGAATTTACAGTATCACTAAAACAGTGTTACTATAGACATATTCAAGTATCTCATAATGTCTGAGTTGATGTTGCATCCTTTTTCAAAGTGATGAAACTAATTCAGTGTTTGCTTATTTTCCCAGAAACTTGTAAATAATTAAATACATTTAATTTTCTTTTAGATGTTATTGCAATTTTCAAAATTCAATAAAGAAAAGAATTCATAGGGTACAGGATTAACAGTATTGGATGTTACTAACTTTTCAGTGGAAATGAATGCATCCTATAATCCAAATAGAGCATTTTAAGACATATTTAATAGAGGAAGAAATAGATGCAAACTAATATTGCTAATTAAGGTAAATGTCCACCTAAGCATGTTAGATTGGACTTCATGACCCTTGAAGGTCCTTTCCAGCTTAGGATACTCTATGGCATTTGAGAAACACTGAAAGAACTTCCAAATTTTTCTGCAAACAGTTCATGTCTTAGGATGTAATAAATCCAGTGGAATTTAAATAGAAGAGTCTTTTAACACTTATGGTAAGAAGACAACTAGAAATATAGGAGTGTAACTTTGGTATCCATAACATATGGATACTCAAAGAGCAGAAGGGTAGAGAATAGCCATTTTGCCTCCTTAAGATTACCTAGAAAGTGCATTAACAATAATAATAAAAATAAAAAATAATAAAAATATAATAAAATAATAAA
>VYXB01009182.1:111359-151643 GCA_013397135.1 Pachyramphus minor | reverse complement strand
ATAATAAAATAATAAAAATAATAATTAAACCCCCCCAGTATCACTAATCAGACTATGGAGAATTGTGTTTTGGGGGCTATTGAACTCCTTGAAGTATAGGGCTGTCAATATTTTCACATTTTTAAGGTTGGTAGTAAATTTAATTGCTAAAATCATGGACATATTTTTGATTGGTTTATTTTTCATGTTAATCTTGCCCAGCCTTTAAGAGCTAAAACTGAGAGCATCAGGAATTTTTGCTTACAAACTATCAGAGAAAAAAAAAATCACTAGGAAATTTAATATAGAAAATACAAATGACAGAGAAAGAGGAAATAGGAGGATTGGTTGTTAATTAAAACTTAAAGCAACAAATAACCACAGTGGCTGATGAGTGGTGTAATAATGACACACTCAGCCAAGCTTTAGTTTCTGAGCTTTCCAAGATAAATGCTGTGACAGCACTGAAAAATACAGCTTTTTCATATTTACAATAGTTATAGTCATTGCATTGCTCACTGATGTGCTTTTTATATTCTCATCTTTCACGTATTTAACCAGCATTTAAGAAACCCAAACCTACTCATATGTTTTGCAATTAAAAGTGAGCAGCAGTCCCTCTTTACAATTATTGGCATATGTTTCCTCTCAACATCCCCTGAGACTCTGCTTAGGAAAGCAGTTAACACATTTATCTGTTTTACTTGTAGGTTAGCCTCAAATAGATGAGAAGTTCACCCTCTTCTCTGAATTGCTGAAGCTCTTCCTTATGGTTGATTATATATGTGTGTGAGTATATATATATATACACATTCAGAGAGAGAGAGGTTTAAAATTTGTTTTATTTTGGTTGGTTGTGGGTTTTTGACTTTATATATATTTTTCATGTAGATATATATATATATACACTTGTACGTATTTATATGCATATATATAAATATATATATTTGTTTCTGTGCATGTGTGTCTTTGTGTTCTAGATAATGTGTAGGTGACTGCTTATTCCAGCACTGATCATGTGAAGTGTACCATTAATTTTGAATGATACCTAAGACTGCTTGACAGTAACTAGATAAATTTAAAAAAATCCAGTGTCTTTTATGTAACTATTTTATCACCAGGTGTTTCATTCTGAGAGCTCCAAGCTCCAAAGGCAATTTTCCCTCTGATAGCCATCACACAGTGTTATCTGAGAATGGGAAGATCCAAATATTCTTCAACAGGGAATTGTCTAGTCCATACTGAAAACTATTAGGTAACACCACTTAGTCACCTAACATGGTGGATGTCCTGAGATAACTTCCTGCTTTCCACTTCAGAATGATTAATTTCTCTGATCTTCTGTAGACACATACCAAGGAGACCTGTTTGGGACAAAAACATCTAAAAATAGTATTAGACATCTATGCCCAAACAACTGACTTGCACTTGTCAGAGCAAAAAATTTCCAGGCATCAGTGCTAATTGGCTGCTGCTAAGTTCCCAGTTCTCTAAAGACCAAGAGTGCAGGTAGATTTAGGAAGCTACTGAAATAGTTCTCTATGACTACTGAGGAGTCAGTAACATCATATTTTGATTCATATGAATTGCTTTTTATTTGATACCTCGTAGTGTAGTGGGGAAAAAGAAATCATTATATGTGCACTAGTCAAAATTCCAGGAGATTCTAATTAATTTTGATTTTCCCTGATTTTGTGGATTCCGTTTCCTGTCATCCTGAGTTTCTAAAATGTGCATATCTGTGTTCAGATCAGTAGCGTAACAGGGCAAGCTCAGTCTTCATATGTTACAAGTTTTTGTAATTGCCTGAGTTACGTTGGGGTTACAAGTTACAACACATCTTCTACTCTGCGCGGTGTAAGCAGATGTGTGTTGTCTCTTTGTCTTCCTCTCTGTTTCATTTAAGACTAAATTTACTCATGTAATCTTGCTTATGAATCCATGTTGCCAGCAGAGTTCCCGCAGACAACTGACACCTGTTGCCTTTTAACCTTCAGTATCTTTTACATGTCCTAAAGTTCTGTGTCATTAGTACAGATACACAAAAACTGATGACTTGTAGTTCTTAATTATTTTGTTGTTGTTCTCTATGTGCGTTGAAAGATAAGTCCATATTTTCTCATTAACTCAAGCACAGATAGAAATATTTTGCTCTTTGTTGCTGTGAAAAATGCAGAATTGTTGTTTTGGTCAGCATTTGTTGTATTGCTTGAGTTTTACTGCAAAAGTACACAGGTGCACAAGTTCTTTGTATCATATTTAAGCTGTGAAGTTGAGTATGAAGAAGTTAAGAAAGACAGTACTCAGGTTGCCCATACATACTTGTTAGTCAGAAGGCTCTATGTGACACCATGGCAGTTTTTTCTATCAAATTCCTGTGTAATTCAGTGTATGGAATGGATGGCACTTTTTTTGACCAATTAGTCACTAATTTTTATTTTTTCCTTTGTCTGTAGTCACATCTATTAATTGTAAACCACAGACAATGTTAACAAAACCTTCATTAATTTTGTCAGGTTCTTCAACACAGTAGTGTCTGGAAGTCTTGCAAAGACTGCAGCTTTTATTTTCATAACATTGCAGTGGTCACAAGTAACTTTGTTTTGGTTTCCCACCAAGACAACCAATTTGTCTTTTCAGGCTGTTTTTAGGTTAGTTGATTGTACAGACTCTGTTGATGGCAGATGACACTGTGAATACTCAGTAGTAAATTAGATAATGAGGAAAACAAATTGGTTTAGTAAGTTACCTGTGTCACATCACATTTTTCACTTGCAACCTTCTCCCTGTTGGCTCAAATATGACATGTATGTGCATTTTCTTTAACTAACAGAGGGATGGCAAGGAAGTTCAGCATTGTTCTTCATTTGGCCTCCCACTGAGATGAGAAATGTGGGGCTCAAAAGTAAAATAGGAAGAGAGAGCAAAAGCAGAAGCTGACAGTAGAGTTCACAACAGGAACAGGTACTTCCCTGCAATGTCCTCACCACTCTGGCACTTTCACATACTGCCCAGACCCTCACCTTGCTGTTGACAGGTGGCAAGGAGAGACTTATCCCAAGGACACTGGCACATCTCTTGAAATTAAACACCGGGAGTAAGAATATGCTGTGAGGAGATAAAATGAAGTTTTATTTTAGGAGACAGGCTGTATTTCTGACAGATGGACCATCCTTCTGAACCATGTAGCCTCCAGCCCCATCCTGCCAGTGAGGAACACATCAGCCTGAAAGATTAAAGTTCAGCAAAATTATAAGCCACCAAAATTGGGGCTTTATAATGGGAACTGTCATCTGACTTGAATAATAGTCCCATTCATAATACTTACACTGGATCTTAATCTCACTTAAAGTGAAATTACTCCGGGAACTTAAAATAGGAGTATTTGCAATTTATATATCTTCTGAGACTCTTTACACCCTTGGATATAGTGTACAAAGATGTGCTATGTGCCCTCTGTACAAACATGTCTGCATGGGTGTACAAGTGACTGTAAATCAACATATATTTTTCTTTTTTTGTTTTTGTGCATGTAAATAAATAATAGTATACATATAATGATGAAAGCAAGGAACATGATGATTTCCCTTTTATTTATTGTCAACATAATTTTTTTAAACATCTGGTAAAACATCATTTCCTATTCCCCTTTTCAATGGCAAATATAAGAGTAAAATAGAGTGGAGAGTACAGAGGAAAGAGAAAAAAGAAAAGACAGAAGAAGAAATGCAGGTAGTAAAAAGAAAAATCTTTTTATGATCAATTGTAGAGAAAAAATAAACAAACCTCGGGTAAAATAAAATATTTCTAGATTTAAATGAAGCATCCAGAACTGCCAAATACTTCCAGTGCTCAGGAATGAGCACTAGAAACACCGAAAGAAGTTTTCTCAAGGCTAAAACTTCTTAATAATTTTAGCCTACATTCATAGCATTACTCATAAATTTGCTATTGGAGGCATGCTCTCAGTGAAATCTCAGCGGGACACAGAATTTCACGCTACTTATCTGGTGCTGGCCGTAGCTTCTCCTCCTCAGCTAAAGCTCATCAGTTCCTGCAAATTATCATTGCTCTTGCAGGTAGAACTCTATTATAGATGATGCACATATGCCAGACTCATCGAGTATTATAGCACTTTCTGTCACCTTCATCCAAACAACATCTGGCAGCAGTTCCCAGAGTGACATTTGAGACATGGAAGCAGAACTAATATGAAGAAAAATATGGTGGTAGTGACAATACAAGTAGAGAGCAACTTCCTCCCCAATTAAGTCACTGTGTTGCTATCATTCAGTGTCTCAGAGTCCCTACTCCTTCCTAGTAGTCCATTTTCTGTCTCGTAGTTTGCAACAGGCCAGTATTCCATAGCGTTCTAGATCGACTCCTCTCCATGAAGGAGGATGACAAATGTTGAATACAGCTCTTTGAACCTGACAGCCAAGACTCAGGTGAAGATATGCACCTTTGACTTGCTAAGGTATCCTATACAAGCATGTTCTTTCTCTGTGGTGAACATGCCGTGGATCAGATTCACTGCAACGTCAGCAAACACTTCAAAGCCCTCTAAAGAAGAACGACTATTTTCACCCACTAAAACCCACTAAAATGACAGTAGTATGTCACTACTTATGCAGTTTCTTCAACACATTCCAATAAAATCCACCAAAAACATAAAAAGTGGGGAAAAAAATTATTCTGCTAGAGGCTTGGACCAAGTTTTATTGGTGTTAAAATGTCACTCTTAACTAATGGACTTTATTTTTGAATATAAATGCAAGATGTGAGAAATTCTGACAAAGTTGGAGTCCACAGATTTCAGAGATAGGAAGTTTCAAATATTTTAAATTTAAAATATTAGCAGAGAAATTCAGCTACATACAATATATGTGTCTTGCCATTGCTTATTTGCTTCATTAAAGGCAAAAGTAGAACTCTTGAGCCAAACAGATTGCCTGTTGTAGACTTTACCTCATCACTGTTCACCCACAGAACACAACAGGAAACATTCTTGAAAAGCTTCAAAGTGCTGCACAGACAGACTTCCCACAGTAAGACATCACTAGTGGGTTTATAGATCTGTATCACAATTACTGGCCATGCAGGACCAGTCCCTGCATGGGTGAAGTCACTCACTCTTAGTGGGTAACATAATTCTTACTAGCTGCCATTAGTACCTTTTTGTCTGTGCAGCATTTGTGACAAATCAAGGTTACTCACCCTAACCCAGAGGACTTAGAAATGGAACCCAAACAGTGAGAGAACATAGAGTAACAGCTATTTGCCATACCTGCCATTTTTATGGGGATTTTTATGTTTAGGTTGTAAGGGTTTTTTGAGTTTTGATATAGTGAATTTATCTCAGAATTTATTTTTCTTTTTTTTTTTTTTTCCCTCTTTTCCCTTGTCTTTTGCTCCACTGTGGGTTTCTGAGGTTTTTATATTTCTGGTTTGCTCTTTAAATGCTTCTTTCTTAATCACTACAGCTTCTCTTTTCCTTGCAAGCCCCTTTCATGTGTCTTCTGTAACTTGCCATGTAAAAAACAGAGACAAAACCAAAACAGAAACATTCTAACCTGTCTGAAAGAATAAGAAGTATTTTTAAATCCACAAGTAAGTCCTATTCAGCTGTGCCACAAGACATAGCAATGCTACCAATTACAAGCTTCTACTGTTATTGTTGATTTAAGTTAAATGTTAGGAGGAAATTCTTTACTGTGAGGTGAAGCACTGGAACAGGTTACCCAGAGAAGTGTTGCCCCATCCCTGGAAGTGTTCAAGACCAGGCTGAATGGGGCTTTAAGCAACCTGGTCTGTTGGAAGGTGTCCCTACCTGTGGCAGTAAATTGGAAAAAAAGGTCTGTAAGGTCTCTTCCAACCCAAATGATTCCATGATTCTATGGCTGTCAGAGACCAGCTTGAGAAATTCCCCTTATACACTGAAGAGTTTTTAATTACTTACCCTACTGAAAACATTGGAATTTACAGTGTCTTTTCCTTGTTTACCATTTTATCCCCAAGGGACAAAGGAAAGAATAATACAAAATCAATTTCCATCCCTATAGTTCCCGGTCGGGGAAACTCCCCGGGCAGGTGGAGCCCGTTAGCCCTGTAAGGCAATCCACCTACGTCCTGAGGACCTCGCTGCCACTGTCCAAGCTCGCTTGGCCCCGGCAGATGAACCTTAGGATTAAAGGGTGGGCTCAGTTCTGCGCGCACTGTGTCCCACCTAAAATAAATCCAATGCGCAGGCTGGAGGGCGTACAAAGACCTTCCACAGATCTTCGTTCGCGAAGTCTGGCCATTATTATTATTATAGCTCTCAGAGCAAGCCCTTATATTCATTTGGAAGAAAAAGAAATGCAGCATACTAAATAGTTTGGGGATCCTAATCAAGTTGTCATCTTGTGTGTACTTGAGAAACAAAGTTTGAAAAATGGAAGAAACCTCTTAGACTTTGTTGTTTGGCAACCATCTTTGTAAATGGAGCAAATCATTCTCCAATGGAAGCTGTAAAAAGAAGGCCACAACTGAAACTGCATCATTACTCTTCCAGGAACTTATGGTGGAGTAACTTTATGCTGACTTCAGTGGCACCCTGGAACTGTGAGTCTTCATCACTTTGTTTGAATGTCACAGTCTTGTGTTGTAGCCATGAGGGATCCTGCCTGCTGGTGATACTGCCCAGGCTTGTTGGCACCTGTTCTTCAGCCAGGGTCTCTTCCTCCCCTTCTGCCTCTTGCCCACTTGGGGAATATCTTGCAATATGATGAACTCATTGGACAAGCAGAACATTTCAGCACATCTGAAAGCTTTTCATCAGGTTTCTGGTAAGAAAAAGAAAGACAGACCTTGTTGTCTGGCAAGAGTAGAAAGATCTATTTGAACATTGTTCTCAGTATGCTAGCAAGTTCCCAAATACTAGGAGAGGGCCAGGAGGAAATGCAGAGGACACTACAGCTACTACAGCTGAGGAAGATAAGAATTTACATCCTTCTAACACATCTGTTGCCCACACAGCTCTCTGACCACCTTCATTCCCCCATGTTCTCCTGCCAGTGCTGTGCCATGGGTGTGAATTATTAAATAACTGCTGAACTTGCAATCCAAGCAGGATTTTGCTGATGCCTTGAGAGATACATAATATTTTTCATGACTAAGGAAAAAAGATAAAGTTGTGAATTTTAGCAGCTAAAATAACTGCTTTTATTCATGAAAACACTCAAAAATAATTCAAATTTTGTCTCTTGTTTACTTAGCTAAAAAATTGTAAGGTGGAGGTTGCCTAGAGGTAATCAAGGTCAGAGAGGTCAGTAAAGAAGGCCAGAAACAGTGTATTCCTCTACAGATTAGGAGAAAACTGGTTTTATCTCTAACTACTCTTGGTAGCACTGCTCAATTAAAGTCAGCAGCACAAAAGTTTGGAAATACAGCTGCACAGAAATAATTTTGACTTCTGGATCTGTCCCTCTGTCATCATCAGGTGAATATATCTCAGGCTAAGACTCACTGCCAGGCAACAGGTAGAGAAAATACCAGTTTTACAGCAACTGCTGAAGCCTGAAGTGGCTGGAAGCAGGGAGGGAAATGCACATTCCTGTAACAGAGTAGAAAGGAAACAATGTGCAGGGTACTCTGCTGGGGGGGGGAACACAGGAGGTTGCAAGGTCAAACAACAGAGTTTGACCTAAGTCAACAGTGGTTCCTGTGAGGGACCCCCAAATAGCCAAGAAGTGATCACCGAACGCGTGAAGGAAAGGCCTCAGGCTTTGCAGAAGGACACTGGGCTTCAGATCTCAGGACATTGTGCTTCAGATCTCAGGGTGTGGCCACGTGAGGAGATGCAAGGCTCTGTTGAGAGGGATGTAATTTAGTTGCCAACTGAGTTGGCACTGACATCTGTGTATGCTGGAGAGCCTTATGAAGGAACTCTCCACATGTAGCCCACGACTGTAGTGTCACTTTTCCATTATGCCTATATCTGAGGATCTGGGGTTCAGAAGTTTAGGTGTGGTGATTAGGGGTACCAAGGATAACATTAACTCTTGGGTTGTTTTCTGGCTTGTTTTATACTTCATCACTCTTACATGTGCAGCCTTCATAGTTCCTCGGGGGTGTGCTTACATCTCTGTTCCATAAATACTGCCCATGCTGGGAGAAGAGCGTGGGCACACAGGTATTATAGGTGTCTGCATATGGGTGTGATTGCTTGCTGGAACCTTGACAGCATTTTCTCCCATTCTACATCTGCACAGCAGTTTGAAGCACTCAGATTATGTAGAGCTAATAACCTGAATAACCTTCTTTGTCTCATTGTTGTTTTTTTATTTTTTTGTAAATTTTAATAGCATTGACAGTCTTCCCTACTTTCTCCTCCTGTACTCACTAAAATTCTTTCAGATCACTTAGATATAAGTACTACCTCATTCACCTTGGACAAGAATGATCCAGCATTTTTAAGACTTTGGAAGCGTGAGATTATTTTACTGTTTATTTTACCAACAATGTTTATTTTTTTCTTTCTTAGGGCAAAAAAATTACCACAAATTAAGGTTTTTCTTCAGATGGATGAAAGTTGGCTCAGAAAGCTAAATATGTTAATCTAATAACTTACTACAAGCCTACACTTTGCATAATTTCAGCTTTAGGTACATAATTTTGCCACAGAGATTATGTTTTGGTATTAGCCAAACAAGTTTGATGTGCTGACTGCTGAGCAAAATATTTTATATAGGTTTTTTACTTTGACATCACCCTATTCAGCTAAGGGTGCTAACCTGTTCAGAGTTTCAGTCCTGTAAATAGGAGATGAAGTCAATCCATGGACCTTATTGAAGCATTTTGATTGATGTGGGCCCTGGAAGGTAAAGATGAATTTGCCTTTGACATGAAAATCAGTCTGATAAGCAAAGAGTGCCAAGTCAGCAAATTTGAGCAGTTTAGTTTTGGTATCGACTGAACAAGCTAGAAGTGACAATCAAGTGATCTTATCAAGGTTTTTACTCTGGTTTTGATATTCTTGTAATTAAGCATCTTTCTCTTTTGTAACCCATCTGCCTCCAAAATTTTCATTTACAATTGAAAATTTCCTGCAAGTTATATATATATTTGTAAAGTTGTTTGTGTTTGGTTCATTTGTTTTCTCTTTTCTTCTTTTTTCTTTTTCCTTGGGAAAGTCAAGTCAAATATTCTGGACTGTGGAAGACTGTAACGTTTCTCTTTCCATTTTTTTTTTTCTTCTAAATTTTTTAGTGATTGGAACAGGAATTTCCTCTGGGTCGTGGATAGAATATAGGTAAATTTCTGTATGCATTTTTGTGTGTAGCCTAGCAGTGAAGAAAAATAGTACAAAGGATGTTAATGATCCTTTGGAATTTTAAACTGGGAAATGCACCCCAAAACTTTGATTTTTCCATTAGAAAAATCCAGCTATTTATTCTAAAGGCTGTTATCAAACCTCTTTTCTCCCCACATATCACAATCTTCTCTTCTGCTATTATGAAATTTAAGGAATTTGAAGAAGGAATGAAGATTGAAAAGCTGCAGTACTAATGCTTGCTCCCTTGAGATAGGAAAGGGTCTTATCAAAGGATGTAATTGCAGAGGTTTAGGGTTTCTCTGGTCTCCTGGCACAGTGGTTTTGGATTTTTTTAAAAACCTCCAAAGATTTGAAAAGGAGGGGGAGAACCCACTAGCACTTAACTAAAATCACAGAAGAATTACATAAGCTGTGGATTTATTTTTTTTTCAAAAGGTGATAATGGGATCTCTTCACCCCATTAACCAGGAGGGAATTAATTAGTGAAAAGAAGGAAATCCTTCAGAACAGATTCACAAGTTCTGAAAATAAAATTCTGTATCAAGAGACAAGCAGATATGATGGCAGTTATTTCACCTCCAAACACAACCAAAAAAAGGCAGAGTTGAAATAATGTTGGAGAAGCCAAAAATAATGCAATCCGCTCTGGGATGGTATTATCTGAAACGGAAAATTTGAAAACCTCTGAAGATTATGGAGTGAGAAGAACAATAGCTACCTGCTGCTATTCAGGAGAAATGAAAACGCCATAACAATGCACATTATGCTGTCTCTGAATGGGACACATTTCCCTTTTGGTGAAATCACTTTAACCACTGATTCTTAATACTGCACGAAAGGACGTTATTTGCTGCTTCTAAAGAAAGGGCAAAACACACCTTTTCTTCTCATATCACCAATTCTTGCATTGGCAGACAAAAATACCAACTTTTTCCTTTGGCCTTTCGTCTTCCTCTGCCTGACATGGTGAAAAAAATCAACACTGAATTTTGTTTGGTTTGCCATTATTAGTTCAATTCCAGTGTCATTGGTTATAGAGTGAACCCCCATGTTCAAAAATTGCCAATGAAAATGAACCAGTTCTATTTTTATGGCCAGCACTACGCCAAGTGCTTGAAGTAATGTTTACAGTGTGCCTCTGTCTTGCTTTATTTCCCTCGGATGCAACATTCAAAGAGCATTGCCCCCACCATGTTAGAGGAGTGCTGTTTACCCTTTCTATATCCCTCTGAACATAAAGGCTTTTATCAAAGCAGAGATGTCCCCTTTGCTTGGTATTCAGCTAAGACTTCCTTTTCCTTAATGCTTTAGGGTAAGGATGTCTCTCTGAGCTCATTGAGATGAAGAGAGGTTGAGCCAGGCCCTTCTAAATCCTGGGACAACACCTTGTGACTCCCTGTGACAGAGAGGCTGTGTGAACGAGGTCCAGGAGGACTTTGACGTGGCAGCAGGCAAATAAGATAGAGCAGCTACAGAGAAGTGCACCATTTTATCAGTACACCCCACACAGGCCTGACAGATTTTTGTATCTGAAATAAGTTCAGTAAAGTTCCTGCTCAAATAAGTGGTTCTTATCTTAGCAAGCCAGACCCTCTGATCTGCTGCCTTCACAGGGTATGATCTCAGATGAGAGAGGGATAAGGTTAGTGATCTAATAACTTGGAAAAGACTAAACCCTGGCACTGACCCCACAAAGTGACCAGCTGGACCAGTAACCTTACCAAAGCCCCTATCTTGATGTCAGCCTAATAAGTCAAGATTTGCAGTATCTATAAAGCTCCTAATTTGAAATCGAGACACCTTTGAATTTCACCTTGTAAGTAGACACCAAAAACGTGTTTTATGTATCATCCTGTAAATGTGAAATGACCCTTAGCTTCACAGGCTGCTTGCCTCGGGCTTTCCAGAGTGTCTGTTTGTTGTGTTCATGATAACTGCAACAAATTGTTGCTGCTGCTGTTAGAGCTGCTGAGTGACATCTGAGTTAAAACGTAAAGTTTCTGCTGCCCTGAAGCACAGGGAACAGACATTTATCATTCACATTTCCTGCTTGTAATTTTGGGGGGACCAACTGTATGTATCGGATGAGTACCACTTAGCAGTGCCAGAGCAGCACAAAAAGGTGTTGCATTGATTCTTTTGGAAAGGCAGATTTTCATGTTTCCTGGGATCTTCTCCCTCACCTATGGCAGCAGCAGCAGATTTGGGACATTTCACAGAATGCCTTTCCATGATTCAACTCAGGAGCTAGTGGAAGTGGTCTTTCAAGTCAGTTGGCATTGTAAACATGAAGAGGGGCAAGGAAGTGCCCTAGGAAGTTTCCCAATGATCTCCATCAAGCAGGTTTATTGTTCTGAGAGTTGCACACTCTCCCCGGCAGTCCCAGATTCTGGCTTTGTGGCTAAAGCCAGTACAAGTAGTTCGTGTGTTCTTTCTCTGGTCATTATTTTCTGTCCTTGTGGTTCAGTGTTTTTCCTCACACCTATCTCTTCAGCTGCACAAAATCTGTTCTGTGGTGGGCTGAGCAGGAAACTGCATCACTGAGCTCAGCTAATTAAAAGTACTCTTTTAAAGAGAAAAAAATAAGACTGCAATGTGCCAAGATCAGTTGTGACAGATGGCATCTGTTTTCCCTGCCCTTGCTTTTGTGTGCCTTTAGGAAGCCTCAGCAAGGTGAAGCCTCCAGAAAGAGAGGGAAATTTCTCCTTTTTTTAGGGAACTGTTGTGCTTAAAGAGGGGTGGCTTGGGGGACTGCAGTGTGTGGCCAGGCCCGCCTACTTTTGACTCCGTGAGATTTAAGTGAGGAGCAGAGACATGCCAAAGGCTCTGCTACGAGAGTCATCAATTAATTAAAGCCTAGAAACCAAGCAAGGTAGCAATTTTTATTTCTGGTGTATAAATCTACTTGGTTTGAATTTCCTACATTTAAAAATCAAGTATTAACATAATTTATTTTTCTAGAAGTCTTGGGGCATTCTAGCTCTTTTTTAGAGAGCTTGCTATGAGAAGAGAGGCTAGACAGGTGCATATCAGCCATAGCCAGATCTGTTATATTGAAACCACAGCCTTATTAAGTAGCCTGTGTACTGTAATCATAACCAAAGTCTATTGGACATTCACTCATCAAGTTGTGCTCATCAAGTCTTTCCTCACAACCTTTTACCTTTGCATAAAGCTGTTTCTCTCTCCTAAAAGCTACACTTGCTTGTTGGCATTCCTCTTGTTCCTCCTGCTTGGCATTTGACCAGATGCTAGCATTTACATTTTAGGTGTCTCTTCTGTCTGATGTGAAGACACAGCCTGAAATGGGCTTCAAAGAGGGGTTGGCAGCATTGAAAGATATATTCTCAAGCCAGGAAAATCCCCAAACAGTATTTCTAAAACAGACAGAAGAAATTCTGCATAATATTGATGACTAATTTTCAGCAAAGCCACAGCATGGCTAATTGTTATAAACCCACTTCAGAAGAAGGTCAGTTAGAAGATGAAGAGTGGTAGAGTCTAATCGTTGCCTGGAATCCAGGAATTTTTTTTAGGGCTTCCAGAGTAAGGCTCAATTGCTGTTGGAAATCAGCTGAAGGAACTCAAATGTAAGTAGCTACGGTATACATAGCTTAAAAGTGTACCCATTAAACATTTGTACCCATTAAACATTATAAACATCAGGCACTGATGCTGGTAATAATGAATCCTGTCCTTGAGGGAGGTTAGCACTGAACAAACTTCTACTAGAACATGCTGTATATAATAGATCCTCTATTGTATCTAGTTTAGGTATCTTTAGTTCTAAATGTGATTTACATGCATCAACTTATATCTTGAATTGCATGGAAGGTCAAAAGAAAATTATCTATTTGTTGCTGAGGAGAAGTAATGCTATAAACTGGAATTTTTTGATGGTTAAAAGACTGATACTTCATGGGTGCCTACACTACAGGAGAGATGATGAAACCATGCATAAAAAAGTCAGGCAATCATTTGTCAGGAGAGAACACAGTCTGCTAACAAAGTAAGGATGATACAAAAATACAGTCTTTTCCTCTTGTATTTTGCAGGGGGTGTGTGCAATTCTCTCTCTTTTCCTTCCTTCCCCATTCGATTCTTTCAAGGGGAGGAATAAGGGGTAATCTACCACTATCCAGAGGTGCTATTCCTTATAGGTTGAACTGATCAGTTAAAACAGCGTACAGGTTGGTTAAAAAAAAATCTTCTAAAATCCCTCCTGTGGATTCCCCTTCCCGAGGAATCTGTGTTTTCTACTTGTCCAGTCATGGGCTGATTTCTGGCAAGCATTGCTGACACTAACCTGGTTTTCTGCAGTAAAAGAGAGGTGTCTGATGGCACTCAGGGTGTATCAACAGTTTTCACCAGGGTCAGAGAGCTACCATATCCCAGTTTCTTCATAGCAATCTTCCCTCCTTTGCACAGGGATTTTTTTTTTTTTTTTTTTTTTTTTTTTTTTTTTTTTTTTAATAAGAGCTTTGGGACATGTACTATTTGTACTCTGTATTTCCTCCTAATACAGTGAGACAAGACTTATCAGAAGTTCCAGACAGCACCCTGCTAGAAATAATTAATAATATTACTTCACACTAGGCAGTTCCTGCTTGCAGATTTCAAAAAGCTTTTTAAAAAGAAGTAAAAATGTTAATATCCACATGTTACTGAGAGAAAAGTGAAGAAAATGAGTCTCATTATGCAGTCATACAGTGTACCAAGGGAAAGCAAGGGGCAGAATCAACATCACCTGGATGACTGTCTCCTGATCACTCTTGTTGGTTACAATGGCAGGTGACATTTGCAGAACCCCTCCTCTCCTTCTCCTATTCTGTGGTTAGGGCTCAGTGCATTTCCAAATGGTAGATGGGGATGAGGAAGGATTTGAAATTCCTGCTTACACTTTGCTCTTTCTGTTTCTGCTCATAATAACCCAGAGACAATTCAAGCTACATCACGGGTGATGTAGAATATGTAGCATCTGACTACTATAAGACCCTGACCAAGCAACTGATATGATGTTACTCGCTGGGATGTAATTTCCAGTAATCATATATCTTCTGTTTACTTTCCTCTTAGTGATTTACTGTGTAACAACTCCCCACCATATATCTGTGGGAGCTTCCTCTGCTCACCTTGGTTTCTGCCTTTCAAGGTACTGCACTGCATGATGATAAGCTTGAGAGAAATGACTACTGTCGATAAACCCAGCCATCCATGCTCAACACTGCACTCCCTAAATCCCAGGGGAGTGTCTATCTGCAGGTGAATGCTGATGGCAGAATCCATTTAGAGAAATGGCTGGTGTTTGTCTGTTTATTTGCATATGGAAGTGTCTGTAAAGCATTCAGTTATTCCATTGCCTTGTTCTTTTCCTGACAACCATTCTCTTAGGAGAGAACTATAAAAGCAAGTCTTAAAAAGCTTGTGAAGTACCTAAAGAATTTTGGGTTTTTTCTTTAAAAAAAAAAGTTTCATTTTTTTTACTATGTAAATAGTAATAAGTGAGAAGGTGAGGGAGACTAGAACTGAAATCAGGAAAAGAGATCGTTTAACTTTGCAGAACATTTCAATATTTTGCTTTTGGCACTCTTTCTTTTTTTGGTATAAAAATATTTAATTTTCATTCTCTGTGAAAGAAAATAGAAATGTGGATTCTTGGAGCCCTCTGTCAGTAGCCGAGATGTTTTTACCCAGAGCCCTAAAATACTGAAGCCTCAGGAACAGCCACTCTGTCTTCTAAGGAGTCATTTGGTTAAATTTTCAGGGAATTGGTTGCTGCCCAGCAAACCCCCTTAGTACCGTGGCAGACTTGAAATATCATCTCTGCATCTCGTTTAAAGTTCAGGAAAACAGTAAATTCTGGTTAAAAAAAATTATAATTTTTCAAACTTGCTATGAAAAGATATGATCTTGTATATTTAGTTAAAATAAAACCTTAAAACGCCTTAAAACCAAAGTAGTGCTGCTTTACACCAGCCTGTATAAACAGGCATTAGTGTGGTCAAAAGCTGCTTTTAGAGAAACAGCCTTAGAGTGTATGACTGCTCTGGCTACCAAAAAAATATCTTGTCTGGGATAGACCAGTTCACACCAGTTCAAAGGAGATACCAGGATGAGATTGAGTAATAGGAGGGAGGGAATGAGTTGGGTCTGTGGAATGCAGTTATTTCTACTTTCTGGCACCTGAGTTCCTGCAGGAAAATGGAAAAACACTATAAGGTTGCCTTTGTTCCTCTGCCACTTGGAGAATGAGGAAAGACTTGAGAGGTATGGGTTTCATTTCTAGCAAATATATAATCATTATTTCAGGGAGATGATGGAAGAAGCTTTCAAGTCCTTCAGGGTATTCAGGAAGAATACCTAGCTCATACCAAAGCCTGCCTACCTATATGCCTCTAATTTCTAATGTGTACAGAGGCAGGGAGATTATAATTTCAATAAAAGCTGCAGGCCTTTTTCTTCACTTTATCTCATCTATTTTAGACGTTTCTCACTTGCATGTGATTCAATTAATTAATGTCACACAATGAGGTAAGCTAACCCTTCCTTTCCAGGCTAAGTTCTGAGCTTTATTTCAGGTTTCTTCTTGCTGAGGACTTTAAGAGACATTGTGTTGTTGATGCCCATTATTTGCAATAGGTGCTTGAGAAATAAACTTCTTTTCCCAGCAGCTCATGTTCTTTCTAGTGGGTCCCCTTATTCACTGCTATTAAGCACAGAGATATCTTGTATTTCTAACAGAACTTACCACTTTAGTTTAAAAGTCTTGAGTTTTTTTTATTTCCATCGATGTCACTGTAGCTCTGGGGAGAATGTTTGCTACGTGCCCCACATGCCCCAGAAAAATATATTCGACAACAATAACAACTATATTGACCTTTAAATGTGGCTTTTTATTGTTTAGCAAATGGAATACTGGCTTTGAAAAAAGCTTTGGACTAGAGAGTAATTTACTCTGCATACTAAACATTGTGAGGTAAGTCAAAGTAGGCCATGAAGTAGAATGAGAATATAAGCCTCAGCCCTTTTCCTGGATACTTTTTTCACTGAACTCAGTAAGGCTGCAAAGGCAAGGCATTTTGCAAGGCACTGAAGAAATGCACTCAGTTCATGACAAAGTAGGGCTGCTCATCACAGCTGGCAGGCACAGATATTCCAGTCTGGAGATGTTTTGGCTTTTTTGAAGGTCATTTGGATCTCTCTTGGCAGGGGAAAAAAAAATCCTTTTGGAACATTTTTGTGTTTGTGCGGGAACAAAGATGCAGAAGCTGCAGTTTCCAGGTCAAAAGTCCTGCAAGCATTAGGACAGTGCTTTGACCCTAATAATTTGGATTTTTCAGCCAGTTTTTTTAGTCCTAGTGGAGAGTTGCTGAGACACCTAGATGGTGAAATTGCAGCAAATATTAGCAAAGACCTGCAGTATAAAATTGCATTTCAGGTTAAAAACAAACAAACCAACCAAACAGATAAAAATAACAGTAACTATGAATATCAGTTTGTGGTCTGATATTCACATATAGGATTTACTGCTTTGTAATTTTGTCAGCAGCCTTGACTTCCACAGGTGTCTGTTCCATTCTTAGCCAGGAGTAGCTTACTAGCAGCATTACCTGTTGGCAGCATCTCTTATCAGTACCCAGCATTGTGTTTGTTAACCATATAACAGAATCACACATGGTAAGGAACAGATGAGCTGACCAGTGAGATTTGCTGGGGATTGAATTAAGGTTTATTTATTTTATTTTCATATTCATTCAACCAGCTGTGCAGCCACATCCATTTAGTTAGTAAGTAAGATGATTTTTAACTTTTGGTTGCTAAACATATATTGTAGCCCAGCTTATACCGCTATAATGAAGCTAGTGGTTGCTTGCTCTTCTCACTGTGCTTATGATTATTATCAGTCTGAAATATCCTACAAGTCAAGCAGAATTTGAATATAAAGAAAGGAAACTATATTCTGAAAGTTTGTCAAAGTTTGAGAGTGAGAACATGCAATTCAGTTCATCCCTCAGAGTCTAAGCATGTAATGATTTTGTCCTGTGGCAGGAGTGTGGAAAATCACTTTTACAGGGTTTGCAAGTGTACTTGTGAAATACTTTTTTTCTGAGTAAGAAATGTATATACAGGGGTTATACTGCAATCTGCAGGAGATACAAAACTTTGCTGGCCAAACATAAGCCAAAACTGGGAGGATCTGTTGATCCAGAGGCTTGATCTGAAGGAGTTTAGTTTTCAGCCAGCAGTAGAAGTGTTTGGTAAGGTGCTTCTAGCTGGGAGCTAATTAGAGGCTGCTGAGCCTGCAAGGGTCTCTATGTGGCAAATACAACACATCTCATGTCACCATCGCACTTCAGCACTCCTGTCACATATTCCTACCCCTTGGAGGAGTCTCTCACATCTGGTTGAGCTGTGGGAAGGCTGAAGGCATTTTCCTTCAGTTGTACTTTTCAGTCTCAAGTATCAGGTTGTAGGCTCTGCTACACTTCTCTCTGCTGCCTCCTTTTCTGTTCCCCCTGCCAGGTTATGATGGCAAAGAAAGGGCTGCTTGGTGGGAGAAGATGACATTGCTACAGGGAGTTTGTATGTGTGGGTATGCAAGCTTACCAAGTAACCCTCATGAGAGGAGCAATATCTGGCAGATCTAGCTGTGCCTATGTTGGATCACGGACCACTAGCACACTTGAACATGATTTACACTCAGTGCTTACACTGCCAGTTCTGAGACATCAGTGGCCACTTCTCCTGTAAGTTCATTACAGTTTGTGATGTCAAGACTTCCTGGAAGGAGCGTGGGCTGAGGTTTCTGCTAAACACTGGGAATCCTGGAATTGCTGCCTGGCAGTGAGAGGGATCACAACACACCAAGATCATGGGACATGAGGACTTTCAGGGAGTGCTTGGGATAGCACCGCCCCAGCACTTTTTCATTCTACCTCAGCTGAAGTCAGAGACTGTGTCTTGCTTGTGTCTGAGCAGCCCAGATAGTGAGGCAATTTGGGCACAGGTTCAAAATGCAGTATAGGAGAATCTTACGCAGTTTACTGCTTTGAAAGAGGGGAGTTAAGAAGACACACCTAAATACAAGCTGTGCAAAAAAGTAAATAAATTATTTGTAAGACATATGAACAGCACTGTGTGTTTTCAGTTTAAGAGTTAATATAGGACTGACAAAGTGAGGACTCCAGCGAGGAGTCCTTTGCAGGCACTTCTTGCTGAGTCATCACTTTCAGTAGACA
Organism: Pachyramphus minor; assembly: GCA_013397135.1. Classification (NCBI taxonomy): domain Eukaryota; kingdom Metazoa; phylum Chordata; class Aves; order Passeriformes; family Tyrannidae; genus Pachyramphus; species Pachyramphus minor. The sequence goes on along the minus strand of VYXB01009182.1, from coordinate 133,109 downwards.
CTAATGCCGCTAAGGATTTCTGGAAATAAGGCTGTTTTAGAGCCTAACTACAATATTTTGAAGTCTGACCTGACTTTGAAAATTCAACTCCCTACAGCAGGTTGTATTACACACACCAATAACATCTGCAAACGTTTCCAGTAAGAGGCTTGAAATGGCTTTACTCATTATTTGAATAGCTCCGACAACAGTCAAATAGTATTCATCAGGTAAATTATTCAAGGTATTTCTTGTCAAATTTCTTTTGTGCCCTCCATGCAATTTTTTAATTATTGATTTGCCAGCTCTAGCTAGTTTGGTGGCCCAGCTTTTCATAAATGCTGAGAGAGAGCTGCTTTGTGCAAACACCAGTGGCCATTGTAACCATTCAGTTTACAGCCAGTCAGTGCCTGTGAAAGCTGCAGATTAAAGACAATCTGTTCTTGCATATCTGGAACAGCAGGAATTGACTCGATAGGTGGTTGAACAGCTCTGAGCAATACTAAACTGTAATGAGTTTGTTTTGCTGGAAAGAGATGAAGGCTCAGGGCTACATCCACACAGAACATCCATGGAGCAGAAACTTATAGGAGCAACATGAACTACCCAGAGACAGAGTGGGATTTGTGTGCATGTGTGTGTTTCCTTCTTTAGCACTGCCTCTTCATCACACAAAACCAGTTATTATTTGAGCTGTTTTGGGAATACGCTGGATGCATTTTCCTTAAGTATTTTATGTGGATTAGACTTCGCCAAGTCCAGTTGCTTTTTTTTTACTAAACCCTTTTGAATATGAAATGCTTTACAAGTGTCTTCCTTTTTCTTGCCTTGCACATCCATTGATTTTAAATTTTAGACTTTTCGTGGTGAGGGTATTAAATTTTACAGATTTTTTGCAGGATAATTTGCTCAACAGACTCTATGAGAGGAAATAGCACTGCAGTTTTTAAATGAGATACATTTGAAATTTGTGTGCACATTATGTTCAACTTAATATTTTTTAATGATATTACTATAAGCAATGTTTAAAACATAATTTTATTTAATCCTAATTTTGTTTTATTTTTTTCCTTCCTATTTTTGTGGTTGGGCAAGTGTATTTCCAGCTCTACAAAACTGAGTTGAAAAAAAAAAAAAAGCACCTCCCTTTGGAAAAAGAGAGGACTGACTACCCCTTCTGCAAAGGTTGGAGCAACAGCAGAGAAAACCTGGGCCCTTGTGGCTTAGAGCCACCAGTAGGGAAGGTTGGCAACAGCTCTTTCCATCATTTGCAGACAGAGCGGTGGGAAAAGAGGCCCCCAAAACCCAGTGGTGTCCCCCACATTTCAGCTGAAAAGGTGCACATTTTCCCCCTAAAGGGAGCCCACTGGTTTAAAAAAAAAAAAAAAAAAAAATTTTGGATATATTTTGAAGAACTTCTTCACAGTTAAAATTAAAATGAACAGGATAAGGGTTTGTCTTATCATGTGATTCCTAGCAGCCTTATAACAAGCCTCTTAGAAACTGTACATGAAAAAGACCTAGACAGTCTACAAGTTAATTAAACTTTGCTCTAGATTCTAACTTAACAGAGAAATAAGCTGCTAGATTTTTTTCTAATTAAGCATAATTTTTACATTTTACTTATGCAAACCACATTATCATATGTAAGCATCTGAGACTCTTTCCTTAACTCAAAATATTAAAATTTCAATTATAGCAATGTTTTAACTTAGTAACACTAAATCCCAAACCAGTCATAGATTTATGTTAATAATTAAGAAATTCCAAGTATTTAACATTATTAGCAGTAGGATGCACAAAAGCTTTAGTACTTTAAGAATGTTTAGAAGACAAGTGAGTATGTTGCTCTTCCATAAATATTTTAACACTACATCATGGTTTTTTTCTTAATATTAAAATTTCCTACACAAAAGAAAATAACTTGTGAGTTTTTATATGAATGTACATGATATCAGTTTTACCAACCTGATGCACATACCTATGTGACATTTGTGCTGTTTTATAACTATGACCATAAGATAATCTAACTAGCACTTTTTTCTGTTGGGTTCTATTTTGCTTAATTATTTCGTACTTCAGTGCAGAGTAAAAGAAAAGTGTCTCTACATTGGAAATAGATTATGGAGCAGTAATGCAAAAATTCTTCATAGTTTTTCACAGATTTCATTCAGTGTTGGTCAGAGATTGCGTGGAAGGAATGTTTTTAATTCCCTATATCTAGTGCACTTCATTTCTTTCTGACTTTGGTGTCTGTGGTAAGTTGTTGGCTTTTTCCAATGGAATAAACATGTGCAAATGAACATGCACATACCTATGTGACATTTGTGCTGTTTTATAACTATGAGAAACCCAATATGTTTAGTAGATCAGCATGAGACTTCAGAGTTCTCCATAGAGCTTCCACTAATCATCATCCTTTTTAAAACTCTGAGCAGAAGTTCAGCAGAAACTGGATATTAATGCCTTTACTGGGCTGCTTTATTTTTGCACTTGGGACACCACCATAGAGAAGGAATTGGAGGAAGAACAGAAAAGCAGTAAGAAACTCTGGTCCACAATGAATGCCTGAAAGTTTTTCCCTTAAAACTGTGGCCTCAGTGCATATATATATACATATGTACATATATACATATATATACATATATACACATATATACATATGTATACATATATCGCCTTTCAGCAGAGTAATCCCACTCTGCTCTCATCAAAGTGGGACAACAAATCCAGAGCCCGTGCCTTGAACCCTGCTGTCAGTGGGCAGTGCCAGCAGGGAGCTGAGCAGGAAGACAGCGTGTTCTCCGCCACCTGTGTTGCTAAGCAGATGGGTTGCTTTATTTCCTACCAGTTGGCACAAAAGAGTACTGGCAGCTCAGGGCAAGGCAGCATCACTTTCAGGCTTGGGAATGCCTACAACACCTCCCCAGTTCCAGAGGAGGAAAGCAGGATCCAGAATCAGTAACATCTGAGATAGGTGAATATGGTAACCAACCCTCATCTTAAAGGTGTCAAAATGAACACTGACATCAGTCTGTTAGATGGATGTGCTGTAGCTGGAGGTATAGTGAGCTATAATAATTCAGGTAGGAGGTGAGCCATGGCGTTTTTCAGTCCATTTCCAAACATGGTAGATAATTACTTCATTTCCAGCCTTTGTTTGGACAGCCTCTGAGGGAATCGATAGTCAGTGCAGCCCCCAGGTGAAGTATGTTCACCTTTAAAATGCATTTGAAGTGTGGCTGCTGCAAAGAGCTTCAGTGCAAAATAACATTTTCACTGGGTGTCAGAACTAAGTGACTGAAAAGCAAGATGGGCTTTGTGAAGGACAAAGATAACATTATATTACTTACATTTTTTGGCATGTTGCCACTATTTCATTTGCAGCTTTAAGGGGAGTAGAGCTATATCTTCTGCATATTTAAATGCAGAACACGTTAAAATGCAGGCTAAAGAGAGCTACTCCATGCTTATTAAATGTAACTGGGTTTTTGAAACATTTATTGTGAAATGTGAGAGAATATTATTAAAAGTATCCATTTGTATGTCATGGGCAATTAACAATAATTATTTTCTTAGTGGTCAGTTAAAACCTAGCTGATATAAAGAAGAAATTTTATACACATTTAAATTGAAAGTGTATTAAAACATATTTTGAAAATGACCCTATTTGACATATAGCTATATCTGTAAATAGTTATTAAGGTTTTGCCTAAATTATCTATGCTTAGATAATATCTGTTCAATAAATGCTTGGTTTAATAAAAATAATAATTTTTTAAAAGGGAAAAAAGCTATAGTGTCATACTAGAAAAACAGTTCTGCTGACCAAAAAACACAGCTAGGAGACCTTCCTGATACAACACAGTTTTATTCTATTTGAGAGAAGGACTCAGCAGTATAAAAAGCCCAGTCACAGAGCAAACCAAACTGCTTGACTCAGGAAACTTCCTAAGAGCTTAATTGTCACTGTTTCACAAAAACCCTGACTTCTGTCATGCCTGGACAACTGTTCTCGATATCAACAGCAGAGAGAAGAAGTTTTGTTCCCCTGTTAGTTCTTTCTGATCCATGTTTTCAGCATCCAAGCAAATTGCTAAATTAGAGTAACCTCGGGACTTTTGACACTTCATTCTCTGGTAGCCTGGTATTTGTCAGGTCACTGAGATCTCCCGCTCCTGTGCCCAGTCCGAGTGTGCCTGTTGCCCCAGGAACCAGGAAGATCGTGATACAGGAATTGATTTGGTGACTGCCTTAGCCTTTATTCAGGGAGATAATAGAGTGGTTGTTTTGACTCTGATGGTTTTGCTCCTAGAATAATTGCTCAAAGTCTACTGAATCTAAATTTGAGTTGTCAGGCTCTGTTTCTGGTGAATGAAACTTTCAGTAAGTTGGTATTTTCTTTTATATTTTAGTACCATCTAAGTCACTATAGTTCCATAATAATATGTAGAAATGTTCAATTCTAAAAGATCTAAACCCAAAGCTGATTTACTGAACTATCCATTTTCCCAGCTCTGATTAAGGGAACACATCCAATTACATAAGTATATTATTAATGTTCATCTGTAGTGTAGTAGAATTAAAATTGCAATGCCTCCCAATCACAGCCTAAACCGTGCAGTAATCAAGCATGAATTTAGCAAGTTCATTTTTCCATTATGCTGTTTTCAACACAAAGTTACCATATTAGCATATGGTACCATAACATTGCAGTTCAAGCTACAAGGAACAAATCCTTTGCCACCCTGGTGGTGAGACACTGGCACAGGTTGCCCAGAGAGCTGGTGGATGCCCCATCCCTGGGAACATTCCAGGTCAGGCTGGTCAGGGCTCTGAGCAACCTGATCTAGTTGAAGATGTCCCTGCTCATTGCAGGGATGAGCTTTAAAAGGTTCCTTTCAAAGCAGACTTTTCAGTGGTTCTGTGATGGGCAAAGGAAAGGCAGTTTGTGTGGTGTACAAACGGAGGTCACCTTTAAGATGCCATGATTCATGCTTGGGACTGCACTTATCTTTAATCAGGTTTAAAATGGAAGGTAACAGGATGTGACTGAAAATCCCTAAAGGGTAGCACTTACTGAAATGAAGAGTACAAACAGCCTATTTAAAAAGCTCACTATTTTAAGTTTCTAGTGTTTCTAATGCTGTCTCCCTCTTTACTCTTGCCCTAGTAGACCATGTCAAAACTAACATTATATCGCTGTACTGAGTTCAAATCTACAGTACAGTGTCCAGGAGCTAACTCTGTCAAATTTAAGCTATTCTTTTAAGTATGTGCTGCTGTATTTAAATATCAGATTAGAGAGGCGGAGAAAAAGTGAGGGTTTTTTTGTTTTCCTCTCTTTTTCTGTGGGGCAAAGAAAAAATCAATACAAAATGATGAATTGCAAGCAGCAAAAAGGCTTAAAAGGTTTATCTCTGGGGAAAAAAATAGTGTCCTTTGCAGTGTGCCAAGGTTTAAAAGCAATTATTTATCGTTATATAACTTCCCTTTTTTCCCCCTTTTGTTCCTAACTTGATTCATCTTTTTTTTTTTTCCACTTCACTCATTTAGATAAAAATAGGCAAACTGGTGAAAATAATCCATCCTCTATCTGTCATTCATGATTTCATGATATGCATTGCATTGGTAATTTTACCTACTGTGAAATTTTTGGTTTTAGCTAAGATTAACTAGGCTTCAAAGTGCTTTCAATGCTAATAATACAGACTGTCCTTATATAAGCAATCTGCTCCTTTGTGAGAATTTTTCCTTTATAATTTTGTGATAATATAGGTCCTTTTTTTCTCTGTCTCACTAGTCTGTGTTTGCACTTTGCCATCTCTGAAGAATCTTTTCTGTAGTGGTAACCACACACAAAACAGAGGTATGGTCACAATTCACACCTGTATGTATCCAGGTCACACCTGTGTTGGAGGCAAGAAGCATTACCCTCATATAGAATCTTTGCCTAAAAGCCAGTGCAAAGCTAAGCCTGCAATACTTTACTTAATAGAAAGAAAAAAAGAAAAAAAAAAGAAAACAACAAAAATTTAAAGAATTATGGGTTTTGTACTTAATGGACTAAATTTCACTCTACTGGGGAAAAAAAATAAAAATCTGTTTTTATTTCTACATTGTGCTACTAGACCATGACTGTCCCCTTGGAGTTTATTCTCTATGTCACTTTCTAATGCTGGTTTAAAAAAACCCAAACACAGGCAGGTGTTAAACCATTAAATACTAAGTGAAGACATGCCAGATTGCATAACTAATGGTACTGTAAATTGAAAATAATAAGTTAGGGAATGTAAGTTTATATTTTAGGCCTTTGCAAAAGCAGACTTTGACTTACTAAACACTAATGAGTACTTATGGGCTCATATTGTTGAGTATTTTTACAACCATGAATATGCCTCATGAACTACACAGAAGATCTTGTGGGTATTTTACTGGAAAATAGTAGCTGGATGTGAAAAATTTGGTATCTGAAAAGAAATATTTTTTTTTAATATTTCCTTATAATTAAGCCCACAGTAATGTTCCACAGTTTTACTAAAATAAGGTGAAACAGTTCACGCGAAACCAAAATTGTCCAGAGTTTTTTATATCATTTTCTGCAATTAACTTTTTCAGGTCTTTAAGCTACTGTTTGGGTTGGTTTCTTTGTTTCCAGAGGAAGCAGGCAGGAGTGTCCTTCTGCTCTTAGATGTAATGGCTATTGTTCCCTGTTCTGACTGTGAATCTGAACCATCTTTCCTGTGGTACTGGGATTCCCTCCCACTCTCAGGTCACTGGAGCAGTTGCTGCCTGAATCCCCTCTAGAACTTTTACCTCTTTTTATCCTACACTAGCTGCTACTAGGAATTGAACTGTGGAGGGAAAAAGATGGGGGAAACAGTGTAAATGGGTCCTCCTTATTCCCTCTGTCAGTAACTATGAATTCTTTCAGGAGCATTTATCCCATGAGCAAGTGGAGTTTAGCAGATGGACATCGGCAGCTGTATGAGTGACAGTGAAAAGTAGGACATGATGGTTGTCATTGGTTCTTAGTGTGAGTGTGGGACAGTAGATTTAGCCAGCCATCAGTATCAATCTGTTTCAGAGAGGTCAAACAGTTATGACTTATGAAGGTCTTTCCTGTCAACATGGAAGTTATTTCATCAAAACACATCCATGGGATTTTTAATGGTGATGTAAAAGATGTCTGGGTGGGGTTATTTTCGTTTGGTGTTTTGGATTTCGTTTTTATTTCTTCAGGGGAAATTTTGACAGATATGAAAAGTCTAGGAAACTTAAGATTTTAGAGATTCTGGCATTTTCTCAAAAATATTTGTTTGCTTGGAATTAATTTTACTCTACTGAGATGAGTTACAGATGGAATAATTTTTAATAAGTTTTTATGAACTCAGTGTAACACTGAGAAACTTGTTACGGCTCAGCTTCTCAGCAGGTCTGAAAAACAAAAAGAAATATTCAAGTAATAGGACCTAGCATAATTTATATCAGTGAACATAGGTTGATTTATGCCATTCAAAAAAACCCCTGTCATCCTGAAACAGAGATCAAATAGGAGCATGATATATAACTGAATATCTGAAGCTAAGCAAAATCCTGAGCAGAAGGCTGTGACTCTAGATTGTTTTAGCTTTCTTATTAAACTGTTGTGGGTTTTTTTAAGAGTTCTATTAGCACTTCCAAGTGGTTCTTGAATGAACCAAACAATGAACACCATTAATGCATGGGTTTTGACCCACTATGGCAGGGACTATAAAGAAAGGCTTGTGTCTAGATTCAGTCATGATTAATGACTCAAAAAATGATAAAGGAGGTAGTAGGATCAGTCACAACAAAGACTGCAGTTAAGGTATTGTCTGAAATTCAAAGGCCTCAATACCTGAATAAGAATTTATAAATTCAGGCAAGAGAGCCTATCAATTTACTTCCTAATTTATTTTGGTACATGATTTTGCACATGTTGTCACAGATTCCCAGCATTATCTGGACACGCTATGGTGAGTTTTCAAACTGTGCTTAACAATGGTGCTTTTTATTAATCATTCCAGAAAACAAGAACCCCAATCCGTAAGTGCAGGAAGTAGTTGGGGAATGAGAATGATTAAATTCTTTGCTCTTACCTTTGTGTTTGCCATTACAGGATTACTATTTGTCTGGTACACATAAAGAAAATTATATAGAAGTTGATTTTGTAGATGCTCATAAAAGTTCACATTGGCTTTGTTATGGGGATACCAAAAACTTAATTCAGACATTTCTTCAGTCCTGAGGGTTACTGACAAAACCTGACTCATCAGACTGAAATAGCACTGTAGGAACACACATATTTATCCACCAGCGAGTGTACTGGTTACTTACTGCTATAAGTCCCTTTGTCCCATGGGATTCCACTAATAGAAATGTGATAATCTTTTTTCCTTGAATATGAAAACTGTAAAACCTGTCATCAGAAAAGATTAATAATATGATTTCCTGAAGAATTCATTGCAGAACAGGTGAAGAAATATATATGTGTTTCAACCACAAGTAATAAAGATGCTTTTCAGCAAGATAAACCATAGGTTCTCCTGTGATGTGGGATCTGTATAGGATCCACATGTTAAGTTTGATAAAGCTTGACTAGTGAGGAAGTTAGGTTGTTTGGTGTGTTGAAATGCCCTAGAGAGGTCAACTAATGTGCCGAATATGAGCCTTATAAAAAATAAGATTACAATTGGGGAAAAAAGTGAGTTTTAAATATTCACATGAGATTTTTTTTTTGGTTGATTTTTTTCCCCCCTTCAAAATTGGTAGTCTGCAAATTGCTGCTAAAATGCTGTATGGGAGAAGAATGTATGTGTTTAAAGGTCACAGAAAGGCTTAGGATGGTTCAGCTAAGTAGTCAAACAGCTAGGAGACAAAAGCCTGTAGGAATCAGGTGCTCAAGTGCTCCGAAAGTTGTTTATTATCCACTTTTCATTGTTTAAGCCCAAGAAGGGACTTCTCAAGCAGACACTGTGTTGTTCCAGGGTTTCAACAGGTCTATAACAATGTCAAGCACATTTTAATGTTCTGTTACGTTGACTGTTCTGCTCAGGCAGCCCTCCTAGTGTGCAGTGCTTGTTCAGACGTGCTTCGAAAATTATTGTATGTTTTGAGCTTTAAAGAAAACTCACAGGTCTCATAGAATCTCCCTGCGGATTTTTTAACATTAAATTTCCTTGTTTTATGGACATGCTTCATCCTGACGATAATTGTAATTTGGTTTTTAAAAATAATTACTGCATTTCACCTTTTTATCTATTTATTTATTTTCTGTAAGAGTCAGGGAGTTGTATGTATGTATGCAAGCAGATAATTTTGACACAGTTTTATCAAAATGAAGATAAAAATTATTTTTTTCTTCATAAAGAAAGATATTTAGAAACAAATTTTGAATATTTCCAGGATAAAAACAAGTTAGTAGCTATCAATCTTTTCCCTTCTCACTCCTTTTGCAGAGGCTCTGCAAGAATCTTACTGATAATCTCATTGACATCTGTATCTGGCCGGTTCTTTCATGGGTGATAATTACAGAAGCAATGGAAAAGACACAGTAGAAACAGAAGAATGGGCATCAACTTGGATGGCACTGCTGGCAAAGCAGCAAGACAATTTTCAGTATATGAAGAGGAAAGGGCACCTATGTCACGAGGGCCAGAACTATGCAGAGTGAAGTAAGCGAAGATGAGAACAAAAGAAGGAGTTAAAAGTGAATTTACAGATATTTACTCCATGTTTTGGGGTTGCTCCTTACTTTTTTTTTTCTAACTACATCCTTCCATAGCCCTTGGCAAGTCTAAGTGCCAACCACACCGACCTGTATGGAATAACTTGCAGAAGAATGGTTCGTGACCCCCTTATACTTAAAATAGGACTTAGAGATGAACGTGCTTTTTCCTGCTCATGGCAATGCTCTGCAGAGATACTCTTAAATTTAACTTTGCTAAATGTTATGCAAATTCAGTGCATTTCAACTTTCACAGTCTGGAATAAAAGAGCTCTGCTTTACTTTAAACACACATTTTGCATAACAATATTAAGTTCCATATATTATCTTAAAATGCAAAATGTATAAATCTACGTGGCTGCAAGAGCATAAGCAGAACTTATTACTCTGTTAAAATGAAAGCACAGTCCCAGCAGCATACAGCATCTGTATATTAATCAAGCCCACTGATAACTTTGTTTCAGGAAAAAGAAGTTAACTTTAACTTTTTTTGCTTTAATTTATGAAGTATGAGGATATATTAAGCAATAATGCACTCCAGAAGACAGCACTTAATACATGAAGAGGTTCACATTTTTATCCTACTAGGCTAAAAGAAAAGCCATAAAATTTTCAAATTTATAATACTGCAGCAGAGATAAGTTCCTAAAATCATAATTTAGCTGTTTCTCTGCCGGATAAAATAAAAAAAATCCATTGCAAAAAGTTCAGTAATCAGATCCTAGTTCTTAATTTTTCCCCCTTAAAAAATGAAAACCTCAAGGTTTTCTTTAGTGAGTAGACAAATTTCCATCAGTGTAAGGAAAGACACAGTGGATAAACATATTGACTATTCACCAACTTTTTCTTGTGGCTGTATCCAATGTGGTAGTGGCAGGGCCAGAGGATGCTCCTAAATGGTGCTGAGAAAAGCAGGAAAGCAGTTATTTAATTGAAGGAAGAAAAATTATTAATTACTTTGCCCTCTCTGCCCCGACTCTAAAGGCAACAGGATTTGCCAACGAAGGCAGTGGCTACTGTCATAAACTTGGGAGTGAAGAGGGGTGGAGTTGCTCAGCCTAGAAAAAACTCCAGCGAGACCTTGTAGCAGCCTTCCAGTACCTAAAGGGGACCCTATGAAAGTGCTGGAGAGGGACTTTTGACAAGGGCATGTAGTGATAGAACAAGATGTAATGGCTTTAAACTGAAAGGGGGTAGGTTTAGATTATATGTTAGGAAGAAATTCTTTACTGTGGGGGTGGTGACACCTGAACAGGTTGCCCAGAGAAGCTGTGGATGCCCCATCCCTACAAGTGTTCAAGGCCAAGCTGGATGGACCTTTGACCTGCCTGGTCAAAGAAGGTATCCCTGTCCATGGCAAGGGGCTGGAACTAGGAGATCTTTAAGGTCCCATCCAGCCCAAACCATTCTATGAATATAATTAATGATTACTGTTTTGACATGTCCATAGTTCAAGAGCTGCATTTTCAAAGATGTTTAAGCTTTTATTCACAAAAATTTTCTTTAGTAGTGTTTCCTGCATCATCTGTTGAAATCCATGGCACTTCCTTTACTACTGTTCCAATAAGTGTAGACAATTCACCTATGTGCTTAACTCCATGTTTGGGTGCTTAAACACTTTTGAGAATATAATCTGAAATTATTTGTCTGCAATAACACAAAAGTTTATGTCAGACTGCCATTATTTACTGCACTCACAAACATAATCTGTTCCCTACCCACCAGAACATCCTTTAAAAATCTACTGAATAAATCACCTGTGCGTAAATAATTACATGTTCAGGTTGCAAGCCATTAAGGTTCGTTGATTTATTACAAACCTTTAGAATATGATGCTCTGGTTTTGTAAACATTCCCAGGCATGTCAAGAAGCAATGCTTCTGGCATAGAAACAAGGCGGAGAAATGGTATTTCCACGGGTTTATCTTTTTCACCAGGTTCTGCAAAGTATATGTCCACATGAATAATGATGTCCTGTTCCTCACAAAATGTTTAAGCATGTTGTTTTCCCTAATGGAGGGAAGCATAAAAAGACAAAATTCTTTATAGTGGTACTTGGATAATAGCAGTGGGAAAAGCTGAAGTGATTGTGTTCTGCTCTCTTATGCAAAGTCACATGGTGCCATAAATACTTAAAAGTTTCTCAAACTAAATGGCAAAAACTTGTGTTAAAAGCTCACGGATTTTCCAGTTCACTGTATGGATTCTTCTCACAGAAAAATATTACTTAGTCCCTACTGGCTTTTTAAAGCTGTTATAACTGCCATAAATGGTTTGACTATATTTAAGGTTAATATATGTCTCTCAAGTGTGAATATTATCTTTTCAGAAGAAGGAAAATGGGGAAATAAAAAACATGATTGTTTAAAATGCTGTATTAATTAACTCAAAGTTTTAGACTCTATAGCACATTGGTAATATGATATCATTTAATGTTAGTGTGTTCTGTCACCTATTGACCACTAATTTTGAAGTGAATTTTTAGCAAGTATTTGTAGGAAATCAGTGGTTTTTTACTTGTGATTTTGCAATGTGCATGACACATTTTTTTTGGACATGCTTTCTTAATTGTTCTTTGTGTGGTGCAGTGCTTGTTGAATGGCTGCACATCAGACTGAACAGGCCTGCCTAGTTACCATTTTCATGTGATAAATAAGCATGCTGTAAGCCTTGCAAAAAGGGGAAAGGAGAACTTCTGTCTTCTCTACAATCACTCAGAAAAGTAATTTCTGGCAAGATTGAGTGAAAGGACTGTTTGATAAGAGGGTGGTCCTCCCACACTACATCTGTTCCGGGTATCAGTACATATATCAGTATCCAGACCAACACTTTGGATAGACCTAGTTTAAGTTTGATTTCTGATACTCCAAACAATTCTGGACTTGTAATCTTAAACCTAGACCAGAAAACTGCAACCTAAATGTATGACAATTCAAAGCTATATGCCCCTGTTTCCCACACATGACATGATCAGTTAGAAATTCAACTAAAGCCCTTCTGGCTTTCTTTGTTTGTGATTCATAGGCCAGTAGGATAGTTTTGGTTTTTTTTTATTTCTTGGTTGCTCACTGTGGTGGGTTAACCTTGACAAGGAGGCAGTTGCCTGCCCAGCTGATCTCTTGCTTCCCCTCCTTTGTGGTGTAGGGAAGAAAACAGGATAAGAGTGCCGTGGACATGGTAGAGTATGGTCAGTATACAGGGGTTTCTCCTTCCCTCTCACACTTTTTCCCCTCATTCAGCATGGGATACTCGTGACTGTAGTCCTTTGGGATATGAGTTCTTTTGGATATATGCTTTGGATACTCATGTCTGTCTCCTCCATCATGGACTTTCCAGGGGCTGCAGGGGGTGTCTCCTCCACACCTGGAACATATCCTTCTCATTCTCTCACCTTACTGCTGGCAGGGCTGTTTTTTCACACATTTTTCCTTCCTCTACTGTGCCATGCTTTTATACTTTCTTATATACTTGCCCCAAGCCTGCTCTGCAGCCTCTGGCCAGCAGCCCCTGGGTACTATCATCCAGCATGTGACACAAGCACTGAGATCTAGGGGTATTTCTTTAGTATGCTAACCAACTCAGGAAAATGTATAGATGTATAATCCCAATGAATTTCGTGTGACTTGCTCAGGACCTTGTACAAATTGCAATGTACACCCACCACCTACTCCTCTGTGGTATCCACTTTTCTGAAAACGTTTCCTAAAACCTCAAACTAAGGTTTCTAAAAAGACTTAGGAAAAGATAGAGTCTGAAGAGGTGATCTCAGATGTAATTTTCACCTATAGCATTTAATCTTTAATCCCCTGAGCCCTGTATTTAGGGAGGGTAAGTGTGGACAAGAAAACTAAAAACCTACAAAGAGTGGAGCACTAGAACTGAAATATGTGGGGTGTTTATTTCTGTTTTGTTGTTGCTGAATATGGAGAAATAAGGGAGAATATAGGACAGGATATAGAGTAATTTTCTCCTACACTTTAGATAGAACTATGTGTTTAACAGGTATCAGTAAAGAATTAGAACTCTTTCCTTGGACTATCTGGCAGAGGAATGTGTTTAACTTATGTTGTCAAGGTAACACCAGCAGCACTTGCAGGCCCCTCGAGTGCTTTATTTTCCACTCTTCAATATTTGCCTGATTTGGTGAGCAGAGATGCACACCCCTCAGAGTGTTTCTCAAGGCCAACGGGTCATTGCTGAAATTCACCCGTTAGACCCCTCTACTGCTTTGAGGTGATCTTGCAGCTATTGGAGAAAACACCCTTACTTTTTTTTTTTTCCAAGCATGACAGGTTTGAAAAGCCCTGTCTAAAATAATTTTTACAAAGTTTGCTAGATGCCTGCAATGCACTTCAAAGGATGGGGAAGAAAGCATCCATTTTTTGTGACTTTACTTCTACTTCTCTTGCTTTCTACCATGAACAGAATGTTATGGGGCTGGACACCACACAGTACACATGATTAGACTTAGGTTTTGAAACATTCCTTTTTAATGCAAGGGGCTCTGCACACACCAAAGTTTTGCTGATAGAGCTGTAAAAATAAATTCATAAATATTCTGTTTATTCACTGTAGTGCACTAATTCCCTCTCTGGCTCTTTACTGCATGTTAAACAATATGTGTCCATCAATTAGTTGCAAAAATACATCAGCAAATTTATTATCTTTCTGGACCAGCATCTTTGCATTTTTCATCAGAACAGTTGCAGTCCCTACATTGGATTTCACAGTATGGTGGCTGTAGCTGCAGGAACACTGCGGGGCTCTATTTGTGAGAAGTCTCATGAATTGAATCCCATGGTTCTGTCCACAGGGGGTGACTAGCAATGAACCAGCCCCTGTATATTAAAATAAACTGAAGTACATTTTCAAGGGCAACTGCCAAATGGTTTTCCTCTCTCCCAATTAACAGCTAACTTCTCCTGCTCCCCTCAAAGGCTCAAGCCTCTTATTTAGCTCCATCACTTAGCTTTGATTATTTCAACAGACTCAGTAGTATGAGTGTGCTCTCTTCTCAGCTGTCTTTCCTCCTGAATCTTTTAGAGAGGTTTCCTGTCATCGATTTTGGGTGAATATCCGTTCTCTTTATTTGCTAAGGTATAGAGCCTGGAATGTAAGCAATTACATTTTGTGAGTAGGATCGACAGTCATAGTTATGATATCTTCTTAAATACCAACAGAAATACAGAGAATGTGTCTTCACTGGCATTTTAGTTCAGATCAGAAATGTGCTTTAGCACAGTGTTACAGGTCTTTTATTAATTAATTTTTTTTATGTTGTTGTCTTCCAAGGCAAAATTCTGACTCAGAGATACCCTGCATAAAGAGTAGTGTGCTCCAAATTGCAAGGAAAGTACATTACTTAGCTAACAGCTGACCTGCCTTTTATAATTAATATTGGAACAGCAGTAAACCAAAATGACTACTTTTCCACTTAATATAACTTGTCTTCTGTCTTGTCCTCTTTATAAACTTCTTTCAACACACTAAATCTATTGGCATATCCTTCTAAAATACCTTTCAGTGCTGTGTTTTGATCTCTTTAGCTAGTTGATCCCATTTTCTCACTGAGTAATTTTGTTTAATTGAACGATGTTCTCTTAATTAAGAAATAATTAAAGTGGAATTTCACTGAAAATATCTAGGCCTTACCTTATTTCCTGTTTTGCCTAGGAAGACAATCTGTTGGAGCAGCTGTGTGAACAATAAAACACACCTCGTATTAAGAAGCTAATTTGTTTTAACCATACTAAAAGTTATCTTAGTACTGCAGATATCCAGAAGAATCTTTTCATTCTCCTCCTTATCTCTTTTAAATCTCTCAGAGAAGTGAGAAATCTCTCCTTATATTCTCCTGGATCTAATTTACATACTGTCAGCACTCTTGACTGGTCCCACAAATTGACATATGCAAGAGAACTGAAAGAGAAATAAGAAGTTGAACTATTAAATGAGAAGGGAAAGAAATGAGCATTTGTGAAGAACATGCACAGAGCCTATGGTAAAATAGAAAATGTGGCAGTTAAGGATGATGCATTTCTTCTTTTAATATAAGTACATAATTATGATTATTATGTCTGAAATCCAATTAGATATTTGAGAAGCAAATTCTGTCAAAAACTTTCATTTATTCATATTATCTTTATTCAAGACATAATATCAGTGAACAGAAAATAGTTCAGCACAGCATCTGAGTGTCTATGGCTGTCTCATAAATATACATATATATAAAATATATTCAATATAGATATATACCTTTATATATATTGTGTATTATGTATAGGTATAAGAGTCTTTGGTACACCAAGTCGAATCCTATTAGTAACAACAGCAGACTGGTGTTAATTTACACTTTCATTAGTTTCCTGCTAGTATCTCTTCAACTTCATCATTCCCTGACAAGCACAAGGGGAAATGATGTGCCACTTTTCATTTTCCAAATATGATACATTTAATAATGAAAGCAATGTTTTTAAACTTCACAATTTGAAGGAGAGCTATTAAAATAGAACATTCTTAATAAGAGTGAGGTGCAAGGATTGACCTTGTGGCAGAGCTGACCACTCGGGTGAGCTAGGGTGAGGAAAATGAAAGATGTGAGAATTAATGATCTTTTCTGAGAAAAATAACCAGACATAGGTATACATATATGTATATAAATGCACATACATTCTTGTCATATTTCTACTGTGTACTCTCAAAAAGCAGTAAATGTTCAGAAATAATTTGCTTTTCTGGGAAATAAAAAACCACCAAGTATTGAATTATGTATTTGAACTATCTCTGGCAAAGGCTAGTTCTGCTGGTAATTATTGAAGACTGAAAAGCTGTTGTTATGTGCATGTGTGATAGAATCCCCAGAGACAGCACGGCAAATATTAAACCTGCTGTATGGGCTTGATCTGAACCATAAAAGCAAGTGTATAATCAAATAAAACAGGCCTATAAAGTGCACTCACACTTCAAAGCTCGCTGTTAAAGTGCCTTTGTTGGATTCAATGTTTACTGGGCTTCAGTGATTTCTAGAGCAAATGTGCTAATTTTACTCAAGGCTTGATAAGTCCCGTTCCAGGAACCAAGAGGACCTTGCCGTGTTTCCCTCTGTGTGGAGCAAGGAGATATTTCAAGGCTACAGCTACACTTAATGTTGTCACTTAATATAGGTGAGTGTCTGAACTACACAGGTGATGGTAGTTGTTTGACCGACCACTCTTTTTCAGTTTCATAATCACAACTTTCGCTGTTTATACTGATCTTGACAGGAATAGAGTTAATTTACTTGACAGTGGCTGCCAAGATCTTTCTTGCTCCCCCCACCCTGCCCAGCCAGAGAGTGGGCTATGGGGGGGTCACAAGAATTTGGGAGAGGACACAGCTGGGACAGCTGACCCCAACTCACAACAGGGATATTCCCTACCAGATGGCTGGTTGGCCAGGGCTGCCATTGCTGGCTGGGCATCACCACAACCACTGGTTAGTGGTGAGCAATTTATTTGGGTTTTTATCACTTGTTTTTCTTGGGTTTAGTCTTTTTGCTCTCTTTGATTTTTTTTTTGTCTTTTTTTTTTTTTTTAATTATTTAACTGTCTTTATCTCAATCCACAATGGGGATTTTTGCATTCTTTCCCTGAGAGTTCACTCTCCCACCTCACTAAGTGGGGAGTTAAACTGCGATGCTGTTGTCTGCATATGAGTGTGCATATAGATGATTCCTGTGAAGTAGCTGAGATGTTATAAATCCACATCTATTATTGCTTTGATATGATTTGTTTTGCCTCCCTTTAGATATACACAACCAGTTCCTTGTGATGCCAGATGCTGGAAAGTAAATTCTATTGACAACATTAAAATATGCCACAAAGAAGAGATATTAATATATTCTTCCCTTATCCACTACATTTCCCTTTAGGGTTTACAGCAGTCAATCTACATGTACTCCCTTTTGCTGTGGAGAGCACGTCCCTGTATAGGAAAACAGACAATGAATTTAATGTTTGGAATTAGCTGGATTCCAAAAATGAGAAAATATTTAGTCCCATAAGCCACAAAGAACATCAGAAAAAAATACAGTCGTGGAGAAAGGCTGATGAAGGGCTGGGTGCACTGCCAGGTTTCTGAATGACATGGGATTATTTCAGAGTTGGGATTCTTGAGTGCAGTCACAGAGCAAGAGGAATCTTTGTATAGCTTGTAATGCCTACAAAACAGTCTGTGAAAAATTTAACATTAAAGAAGTCAGAAAAAAAGAACAAACACAGATTTTTAAATAATCCTGAATGTATGCTGTATTGTTCCATTGGTTTTGACTGTAATTTTCTCCTGTAAAAAAAAAAAAAAAAAAAGTGGAATAATATACCAATGTATTCAATATAGGGTAAGTATATGGTATAAGTAACAGAAATGTTCACACTTTCAATGCACAAACACCATTTCAAATTGGCATGTTTTTATTGCATTTTGGCTGCTTTTTTAACAGTTCTATGAAGCACTTACTTACGTAACCAATACTAAAAGTATGTAATTTCACTTCTTTTATCTCCTCGTATAAACTTTTGTTAATGTAAAACAGCATTTTTGATTCTGCAGTTCCTCCTTGTGCAATAATAATTTCAACCACCCCCCAAAAACCAGGTGTTAAGTGCTGCTGCCTGAATATCCTATTATGGGAAATTCTCTGCCTACTTTGCACAGGTCTAAATGATTACCTAAATTATTATACAGAGAAAATCATCTCATAAGGCAAGTAGGTTAAAGGGTAAAAGAAGAAAAAAAAAGAAGAAAAAAAGCAGCACATGTTTCCAAAAGTAAAGTGATTGTCAGTTCTTTCGTAAACTTTCTTTCACAGCTATTTATCCTCAACTACTGTTTCACTTGAATTCTTAATCCTTAAACACTGGAGAAAAACAAAAAACCAAAAACAAAACCCAAAAAAATTACATTGATTTAATTGGAATGAGAGTATTTCCTTTTTTTTGAGGTGTTTTGAGTTCAACTAGTTCTGGGTCAGAATTAAGATTATTAGCTGGATCAGTGTGTTTATTTCTCAAATCCAGTGAGGTCTGCCTGTATTATGTACTGTTTCATTCTTATCTTCAATACTTCCTTGAAGTGCTGCTACATTTAAGTGAATGAAAATGGGTTTGAAGAGTAGATTATAATGTCAACTACATTAAAACAAACAAACGCAATGTGAAAAATGCTTGGTTAAGGAAAATAATTATTTTTCTCCTCCAGTTTCACAAAAATAATTAAACTGTATTATACGTTCCACTTAATAATTTTCCTCAATGCTACAAAATGTATTTAATTTTGTACTAAAGGATAAATGGTCAATGACTCACATATATTAATTCAGGAACATCTGCCTGCTTACAGATAAGAGTCAGGGGAGGAAGGCAACTGTGTTCAAGTTCTTGCTTGAAAAATAATGTGTTCCCATTGTGAGAAAAAAAATGTACTGAAGTAGTGGTTGATTAGTGGATTGACATTGTTTCTCAGATGTTATTATGTGGAGAAATGCTCAGGTGCTTAAAATCCTTTCTGTGTCAGTCCCCAGCCTTGAAGCATTTTGGAACTGTTGATCTTTCACACTGCTGATAGGCTAAACTGAAGAAGTAGATGAAGTTGTCTCGTGGTGAAATGAAAATTACCTCCATATTGTGATTGACTTTTGGTCTGTTTTGTGGGGGTTTATTTTTATTTTTTTTATGACTGTACAAAGCCAACTTATTTATACTGAGTTCTTATAATGCAAGGAAGGGAAAAAAAACCCCAAACCAAAAAAGAAACAAATAGAAATGTATGTAATCCCAGAAAGGAATGTTCTATACTGTGAGCTCAAGGAAAAAAAAAATTGTGGTTGTTTTGCTCAGATTTTTTTGTTTAGACATAAACTACAACCCATTTTTGACCTCTTTTAAGGGATTATTAAACAGTGGTGTAGTGGGGGGGGAATGTAATTATTGTACACTGAGGCTAAGTCGGTCTCACCCAAAGTGATTTCCTTAGCACAAATGGTAATGCATAATGAATGTATGTTGAATGTATAATGCTTTTCCTTGCAGTACTTGTTATCAGAAGTAGTCAATGCCAAAATTTTATTTTCATATACAATGTATTTTATTCTAATTACATTAAATTAATCTGACCAGAAAAAGGGAGATAACTGTGAGGGGAGAATGTGAATGATAGTCTACAAACATGCAGAGAGACAAAATGGAATTAGTTTAGAATTTTTTTAATGATTGTCCTTTTTAATAGCTGGGTGGGGTGGTGACTGAGACTGTATTTTCAATTACTCTTCAGGTCATTAATGTTGATTACATTCTTCTCCTAACCATAAGTCTTTATTTAATGAAAATGTATGCCACCCACTAAGCAGGCCTGTAGTTAGGGAACAATGCAGCAGGATTTGATTGCCCTATTAACAATAATCATCATGAGACTTTGGGAGTAATAATTTAATGACTTCTTGCACTCTTGTGCTACTTTTTGGTAGTGTTCATTTAGCTTGTAATACAGTGATATCTCTAACGAAACTTAAACTTGCCAGCAAGCATTATTAGCTAGAGATAGGCAGGTGTTGAAATACCAGACCTAACAGGGCTCCAGCAACTGCCACTAAAATACCTGTGAACAAGATATTTGAATAAAGCAGGGGGACCTCTCAGAAAGAGATAATTAAATAAATAATTTGTAGTGACTGACTGGGCTCATGTGGAGGATGTTGTGGAGGGGAGGAGGGGAGTGCAAGGGGAGGGAAATGTTTTGTTTGTTTGGCTTTCTCCTCTTCACCATTCCCAATCACTGCCAGCCCTGTAGACAAAATGCAAGGCTGGTGGCACAGAGATGGAACTGACCCAATCAGAGAAAATGGTGGGATAGCTGAAAACTTCCATTTTATGGGGCTCAGTCTGGTTCACAAGCAGATCAGCTGCCAAACTCTCACCTGGTGGATCCAGCTCAGGTCACGCACTGTTTGCTAAAGAATTCCCTCTTCTGTATTCTGAATTGACCAGTGGAAATTGTTTTGCTGAGTCAAAAAAATAAACTGTTAGAGAAGACATTTTACTCAGGCTTATATGAAGAACTACACTTAGGGGAGGGAGCTGCTGTTGTTGCTTGTGCCGTCAACACTTCTTTGAGCCAGAATAGAGAACTCTGTGTTTCAATTATCTGGCTGCATATTTGCACACATTTTCTCCTCACTCAGCTGATTCTCTGAGCCTTGTTATACATATTCAAGCTAAAGAGTACACTTAGTAAGGTTGTACTAAGCACAGAGCTACTGCTGAAAAATGTCACCCATAGAAACAGGTTGTTGTGGGTTTACCAGGGCTTAATTTTTTTCAAACTCCCCCCTCCACACAATTACTATAAGTTGAGAGAGGTTTTATACGGACAAAACAGAGGCTTGATGTGAGGGGTATAATACTAAGATTTATTACTAGTAAGATAAAAACTAAGGAATAATATATATACTAGAACAATCCTAATTAAGCTTGCTTATCTTATGAAGAGAATGTTAGGTTATTACTTATATAGTTTGGCTGGTCTCGGATCTTGCAGTTTGTATTCCTCTGCCCTGGAAAAGGGAAGGGAGGGGGCCTGAGCATCCAGTTGAGTGCCAGGACAAAACTATCACAGATATTTGCAAAAACATCTCTCTCCCCCTTGTATCAGTCCAGGAGGAGAAAGTCTTTTCTTTTTGAAGCAATTCAGTAGCACTGTAAAGTCTTTCTTCTATTATCTTTAAGGCAACGACTCCAATTTGTTGTGGCTGGAAATCTCTTTGTCTCTCTCGGCCACGTTCCGACTTCAGGACTGGACCTGCCCCTCCTCCATTCGGGACAGAACCGGAGGCCCGGAGAGCACACCCGGGCTCCTGAAGTCTCCCATGGACTTCAAGGGGATACTTGTCACACCATGGTCTTCACCACATTCACAGGGGATAATGGCTTTGAGTCCTTTCCCCTGTTCCTGTGGGCTCCCTTCTGTGGACTACAGGGGGACACCTGCTTCAC